>CM055896.1:21389462-21684109 GCA_029582155.1 Panopea generosa | reverse complement strand
TAGTAAGAACATGGCAAAAGTTTTGAAGGAAATCTACTGTATTCAGAAACATGATAGACTTTCTGGTATTTAATGCATTAATTGCCATTTAAGCAGTTTTCCACTATGGTTAAGTATCAATTAAATTCAGCACTGTTATTCACCTTTGTGACATCTGGTGATAACTGTTTAATATGCTTTACGCCAGTATTTTAATGTATAATTAGTACGCCAAGACGCAACGTCGTATCAGGGTGTCTTGACATTATTTTATCCTGATAAAGAATAAATAAAGTGGAAACGCGTTGAGAGTGGAGATTGTCTATCATTTATTTTGTAAAAGTATAATCCGATTAATCTATTTTATAAAATGAATGATATCCTGTTAAATCACACCTTGAAATATAGTCGCTAAATCAACACTATATTCTGGTCAATCCTTTCAAATAAGTGGTATCTACCTAACCATACTGTTCAACTATAAACTCTATTGTAACTGTGTATTCCGAACAATAGCATCTGATAAAAAGATTCATTGAAAGCATAGACCGCGACCAAAAGAAGAAAAAAAAAAGACTCGGTTTTATTGAATCTGTTTATGGGGGAAATGGAATAGGCAACACCCCTCACGCTCTCTGGCACTTGCTACACACTGAATGCGTTCCAAAGTATCAGAAATAATATAACAGGTTTACAGATAAAAACAGTTCATATCGGGATTGTAATGAGTTCTGAGTAACAAACCAAAAATTAGTTTTAAAATGAACAGAAGTTCTAGTCATGTCGGAAAATGATATTTAACCGGCCATTTAACTATATATTAGACGTATAAAATCTAGTTGCCCAGCCTGTAAATGCTTGAGAATAATAAACTTATGATTCTACTGTTAAAAAGATGCAATTATTGACTTAGTGTTGTTGGGGTCAAAGTCGGCAATCGTACCTGTATTTAAACCTAGGGGAAGTTTCTTTTTTGATTAGTAATGGCACGTTTACGTAAATTTTGCATAGTTATAACATATTTAAATCTAAGAAACATACACAAAATTTTTCACCGTCTCAATTTATTGACAACTTAGGCTAAAGATAAATTTTATTAACGCATTATGGCCCGTGCATGCACGTGGAAATCGAATTTCACGTTGTCTGTTTTGTTTAATGTGCACGTGCTAGTTACAGTTGACACGTTTTTATTTGACACTTAAATGTTCGCCCGAATGTTTAAAGACCATTTCACAATATATTTCACATATATCTTTTTATAGATTAAAAAAACATGTATGAAAATCGGAAGTTTCTTGTTTTGTTCAAAAAGACGTCAGCATATGTGCAGTCATGTATACAAGTATAACTAGATAGAATATGAAATATATTGAGAAAAAAGTGCAACTTCTTGTTTCTACATGTATGTAACTTTATGTTAAATGTATGTGTAAACATGTCGGTATTATGTCAGTCTGTTATGCTAATGGCTACTTGTTTATTTAATCACAAGTGATAATGATCCAGTTGTAAAAAACCTGTTTCTATGATTTACGCGTACTAGCGTCCGCCAGGTAGATACAACAATTTGCCCTACATGTACAAACACGTTATAAACCATACAAAACACGTCACAATTGTGTTCACAACGAGGTCTCGCAGATTTTAGTATTAAAAACAAACTTGTGCAGCAACAATACAATGCATTTATGTTTCAGTTGAAAGAAAGAAAACGTTATTTCTGATAATGCCTTGTCCACTTTATTGTTAATTTACGGGTACAAAACTACAATTCAAATATT
The DNA here is from genome assembly GCA_029582155.1 of Panopea generosa. Classification (NCBI taxonomy): domain Eukaryota; kingdom Metazoa; phylum Mollusca; class Bivalvia; order Adapedonta; family Hiatellidae; genus Panopea; species Panopea generosa. Next base: position 21,682,346 of record CM055896.1, on the reverse strand, counting down.
TAATGAATACGGTTTTATTTAAAAATAATAAACTGATATATCCATACTAAGTTCATTGGAGTGTTTCGTACATGGTTTTGAAAACAACCTATTTGTGGAGCGTAAAGTTTCTTTTATTTTGCCGAGTATATATGATTGAAATATCACTGCCCTGGGTCGTTAAAATTGTTTAATAGGCGGATTATGGAGAGGCTTATTTAAAATCCATCTTGCAGTACATTTGAGATATCTTCGAACTGTACTGTGTCTTTACAGTTGCTCCGGATAATACAACCGTAATACAATTGCGATCATAAACGCATTGCAGAAAAGAAGATTTAGTTTATGTGTCACATATTTGGACATTCTTCCCTAAGAATAATAGTTTAGATACAATTGTATTTGAAAGTGTTATTAACATAAATGTCACATTTAAAATTATTACCAATAGTTCCGCCAAATTTATTCCGATAGACTATCAAGTGAATTTTTAGTGCGATAAGTATTTAACACACTTTCTTTACTTGATCTTATTAAATTTCGAGACCTTAATAGCATAATAAATAATTATATGGTCTTGCAGATTGATGTAATGCCATGTTGTTTTCAGTACACCATTTGCCAATGTTGTCAATATGCTTCGATGTAATATCAAGGACCACTTTTCCTGCGCTAGTGGTGTCAATCATGGCTTATATTCTATGGTTTTATATGCAACACATCATGACTGGACAGACTTTATAAATCATGTGAGTAGTCATGAATCTTTAACTGATTCCTTCTTATTTAAAGCTATCATTTCTTGTATGTAAATTGTCATTCCAGTCCAGATGTGTTTCATGTAAAACCGTTGTATATAAATCATGGTTGACACCAATTTTATTAGATTGGTAGATGCCTCGACATTGTGACTACGGTTTTGTCTATGGCGCGCTCGCCGTAGTTTAATCTGTACGTTTATGTCTAGTTGCTCACAAATAATTATCTCTATATATAAGTATATGTATATATATATATATACAGATGTGCGGCTAGTAGATGGACCAAACAAATACGCAGGTAGACTAGAAGTTTTATACAAAGGTCATTGGGGTACAGTTTGTGATCTTCGTGGATACTTTGATGCCGATTATGGTGCCGTTGTGTGCAGAATGTTACGAAATGATACCTTTAATGAGTAAGATATTTATAAATAATAATAACAATTTTCATAATATCATAATAAAACTACCTTTACTTGTGTGTTCATGTATTGGCATTGCACGTGTCATGACTTATATCATGATATTCGATTGTTTCAAAAGCAAGTAAGGTAGTCTCGTCACGCGATACTGCAAGATTGGACAAAGTTGCTCGTTTTAGAGATGCATAAGAAGTGAAAAAATGTGCCTTATTTTAGATTATTTCGATATTTCCAAATCCACCGTATCTTACAGTTAGGAGCAATATGAATGTATATTCTTTAATGGAATTACGTACGTTGTTCACAATTGTTAAGTTCCCATAGGTCAGTACACTGTTTATAGACCAACCGAAACTATGATAAAAACTGATAGGTAAGGAGCAAAAGATCCAGTTTCACACTTATGATGTTTATAATTATTTTCATATCCGTTATTCTTATATGCAAAGCTGACGGAAATTATCGTAAAATTTTCGATGATTTTTCAAACGCACATACTCCGCCAAATGCGTAATCCATCGCTTTACGTCTCAAACGTAGTCCATGGATACACCGAATTATTACTCAAAAGGACTTAGTCTTATTCTCTTATAAGGATTTGCTTGAAATACATCATCGTGACACGTAAAATAATTTGAAAATTATAAATATATTTTTTTTGTTTAATTTAATGATATGAGCAAAAATAAAATGCATATATGGACACTTCTTTATATTTTTGGAATCATAAATTTCTTACATATGAGAAACCGTTTATGGAGAACTAGGGTGAGTATTCATTCGTTAAACAAATTCCTACATTTTAAGAAATGTACGATTAAGTCTACTCACATAACATGAAAAAGTTCAAATGAAGCCAGTTTGAACAACAGACCCGTATAGTGTATTGTATATTCAAAAGTGTATACGTTACACTCGTTATTTCGACTTTTTAAAATTAAAATCCCTTCTTGCATATGATTGAAAATATAAATATGTAGTTATATATAACAACTTCATTTTTCTCTTAGTTTTGTCTAATTTCATATTACATGTCTTCGCGAAAATCGAGTTTATACATACACAATATTTAAACATTCCAAAATTGTTTATATTGTTCATGAAAATAAATGTTTTGTCTTATTTTATTTTATATAGTATAGTGGAAGCTGATGGTGCTATTTTATTGCTGAGATTATTTCTTTCTCAAGAACACGAAAGCAACTGAGAGCAAGTTTGATTTTAAGAGTAAAGGCATATTTTGTTGGACTAATAATGCTAAAATCTTATATAACAAACGAGGACTTGTTTTTTACCTTGTCCGGAATCTTGAGATGCAATCCACATTAACATAATTCTGCAACAAATGAAATGATGAATGGGGTCCACAGCATTAGGACGCCTCTTATATGCACAAGATCTCCACAAAGAGGCATGATACCACCAACCAAGTAAGGTTGATAAGAAAAAAATTGTGCAAGTGAAGTGAACAAAAAAATATCTTCACGGGATTCAAACCCAGATCGCTCGAACAATAATTCCCGGCTTTTATCACAAAGGTAGAAAAAACGTTCGTATAATTATAGTTATTAACCTCATTTTAAATTGAACTTTTATCCTGGCTGTCATGCATTTTAATTTAATCGATAGCGAATGTCCGAACGTTTACGTATATTTTTTAACACCTGATATACTAAACATTTTGACATTATTCCACGGATTAGTACTTATTAAACATTCGGCGTTAATAGCGAGATTAAAATACATATTTTTGACGGCATACAACGGCGTTTATCCCCAGATAATCAACATCGACAATCCAACAAAAACGTCATCACTCACGACAATTAATTTCTTAAACTATATTTTTTACTTTTTTATATTTACATATTCTATGTGTATGTTATATGTGTGCCAGATATAGACTTATTTCATATACCTTGGTAATTCAAATAATGCTAGAACTGAAAATAAGTGTCACTTTGTCATTGCTGAAAATATCTCCTAAAAAAATAAGTTTCTTTCAGATGACTAGAATAACTCGTACTTTTGAAAGAAAATATAACATTCACTGACGGGATTTTACTGTTATGTTTCTTCAATCAATCGTGCTTAAGAATAGCAAATGGTGTTGTTTGTGGCAATCAGCGAGCTTGTACTTATATGGGGTACAGGAAGCAGTTTAACTGATAGTTAATCAAGATTTATTTCGTTTTTTTCTTCATTTAATGTTCATGACCCAAATATTTTATATGGTCATTGTTTAATTGAATTTGAGTAATCATGTACTACTAAACAAGAAGAGCCGATTTTTTATGAAAATTTTAAAACCGAAAATGATATATCGAACGATTGTTACATGTTTGATAACCACTTTTATAAATATGATAATCCATTAAAAATAAATTGTATTGTAAAGATTTCAAGGATAATATAATTATGTAATCAACCAAATAACTTATATTACAATAGCACTGAGAGTCGATCAAAGGGAAATAACTTTACATTTGATAGGAATTGTACTAATAAATGCAAACTATTTTATACTTGCTTTCAAAAATCTTCCCCAGGGAAGTAAAAATATCACTTAAGTTAAAAAACAATTTACTCGTCGAGTGAATTGATTTGAACTAATTTGATACTTGCTGAAATAATTTTAGAAAAAATATTGAAAATAAATTAAATATATTTATGAACAAAGTCCGATATGAGTTGAAGTAAGAAGTGAAATGTTTCAACTTTCATGGCAAGTACGTTATTAAAAACGAAATACAATATATTTAAATTGCAATATTTAACAACTGATACTCGTCATTTGTAAACAGTATTAAATTATTTTATATATTTAAATGGATTCATTTAAAGGTTAAAGGAACTATCGTATCGCGTCGAAAATAAATGCAAGACTGTCACTATTTTGTTCTCAGTATTTCGACAACATATACATATACAGGAAAAAACAATCTAAAAACTATATTGTTAATTTAGCATCATATTTCATTTATACAGTCTCAAGAATATTAACTTTACTGGAAATATTAAATCGCGAAAATGAAAACAATACGTACTCTGCATAGAATAACTAAGAAAGAAAGAAAATAGTTGATTCTTTTTTATCGAGTCTGTTCGTTAGGATTAGTGTTAAGTGTAATATCCGTAATCCCCCTCCTATATCACAATATCGATTTAAGCAGTATTCACACTAAGCCCAATGATAGCAAAGTACGCGAAGTAATAACGACATTGAGTTAAAGTATGGGGAGACGTTTTACGGCTGTTATACGGCTGTTATAAGAATCAAAAGACCGGCTTACGTATTATTCTATTTGCAGACCCATTTGTTTATTGAAAGGTAATTGTGCTATTTCCAGCTACATTAATAGGTCAACATGCATGTTCTGTATTTTGTCAAATAATCATAACGTATTACAAACTTAATCTACAATCTGTCAAACCGACACAAAAATAGTGTTCGGTTTGGCAGATGTACGTGACTACTGAGAATAATATGCGGTTAATTCATCATACAATTATGTAACAATTTGTTTCCATTTTAATCAATTGTTTGAAAAATCATGATGTTACTCTTATCGATGGTGGACGTTTTCTTACAAAGTCCACAAAATAAATATCTAAATATATACTTGACCAATTACCCTATAACTGGATTACAGAGCTTTGTGCAACACATACGATCATAAGTTCGATATTGGGGGAATTATTTTTTACAAGCGTTGTTGATTTAATTAGGTCCAGTCGTAATCAACATTATAAACCTTGAAAAATATTTTATACAATAAAATTATATCAACTGAATCATTATACAGTGACTAAAGAAAGCACAGACAGATAAAAAACTAGAAGTCATCCGTGTTCGTGATTATGCAGTGAAAGAATACTTCTAGGACTTGTTTTCCTGGTGTGCGGCGGTCACATGTGACTGGTTTGAGTTTGTTATCGTGTGTCAACGGTATACTTTATTAGTTTTGAAATGCTTACAACACTATCGCATGTGTCACTGTCGTCATAAAATTGAAAAAGCATGTAAAGCAACGATAAGCACCATAATAACATTTTCTGACAGGTTTGAACATTAACAGTCAATACACATGTACATTCAACAGCATCGCAAATCTGTTTAAATATATTAATTTAACACATTATTTTCAGTACTGTGCCAGTACACCCATATTCTTACTACGGGCAAGGATATGGTAACGTCGTCACTCGTGATCTTCAGTGCAATGGAACCGAGGATGATATATCGCAGTGTGATTCCGCTCCATGGAGGACTGATAGTGGTTATTGTTCCCATTATTATGACGTAGGAGTCGACTGTAGTAAGTTACTTACCGGCAAAACTTATATAAAGTTTTGTTTACGTATATGTTTCCTGCCTTCAAAGAGACGTTTTTTCATATTTGATAAATTTTCGTTTATCAAACTTTATGTATATGATGCAAATACGAAATAAGTTTACCTTAGAAGTCGACTTTAGTTAATATTTGAAAGGCATTCAATATACATATGTAATCACCAACAAGAATCGATCGGAGAGGTCAGTTATAAAAATGATCTTTTATCCCCACCCAACAGAGCATCCAAATATATCATATTCAGAATTGTGTTTATCGTCTATAATATAAGGACCAGGGAAGAACGATAGCGGGTACACCCGTCAGCCTGGTTTAAGCTCCCTGGTAGCATATTTTGCAAATGACGATTGCCACTGTTGTTTCAAATGTCCTCCGTGGCCGTTTTGTCTTAGGTGCTGTCGTCGAACGGCAGCTTACATCTCTTTTTATATTTATTCGGAGGTTTTCTTCAAACATCAAAACCTGATATGCAATATAATACGTGTTTTACGTTGAGAAAGACGTTTAACATTATTAAAATGCAAAACACTTATTATGAATATTAATTGTGTTCATGCTGCTTTTAAATTAGTGACTGTGTCCGTTATTGTCACTTTATTTTTTTCATCTTAATATTATGTTTTTGAAAAACAAATATGCAACACGCCTCACAGGCTATTTACGTAACTCATTAAATGATATCCATGAGATTTCAAGTTAGCCATTCATTGTTTAAATTGTGATGTGTCCTCTACCCCTATATAAAGGTGAGATACAAAACCCGGCTTAGCTCCGACTCACCCTGAAATTTTCCTGTCGCAAGTAACATGCAAAACTGGCTCATCATGACATATTTATATTGTATTTAAATACACCATGATTCGTCAATATATATATATTGCAATCTGCATATAAAACTAGAAAATATGGCAACAAGAAAACCACGATGACTACTTCAGCTGGCACAATCGGTTGTTTTAAACATTAACTCAAACCTACCAATAATCGATGTTCGGCGACAATAGCTGATATTCAGAACAACTGTTCCGACATTTTTAATGTAGGCCAAACATGATGGCCGCATTGCTTACTGAGAAAGGTCATATTGTCAAAGCTGACAGACTAAAAAATAGCGGAAAACCAAATACAACACTAATTCCAAACTGATTCTATAATATTTGAACTAAACCGAAACATAAGCAAAATACCATGAAATCGTATATAAAAGTACACAGTTCAAAACACAGTATTCAGGATAAACATGATATCATTATTACTGTCTGTGTCAATAGTAGTAGAACCAATGTAGCGATCGGTCCTACACGATGAGTACTGCACTTGAAACTAGAGTCATATTCAACATGTGTCATTTAAGGGACTCCAATACGACTGGTAGGAGGACAATCTCCGCGTGATGGACATGTAGAGGTATTTCGCAATGGTGTGTGGACCGCCATTTGTTATCATGGATTTGATCGTCGTGATGCAGAGGTTATATGTAGATCTTTAGGATTTAGTAGCAGGTGACATTGATATATTTGATGTATTAAATCTTTATGCTAATATAAGTTTTCAAAGTATTTTATAAGTAACTCTGATGACACAAGATATACGTGGTTTCACTTAAAATAAACAGTTTTGCAAATATTTAACATTCTGTTCTTATTAATAAAGCGTTTTATAATGACTTTGTATTTCAAACTAGACACAATACGGTATCGGTAATATTAACGCTGTAATTAAATATGATGCATGCAATAAATTATTTTATCATTATTCATATATATCTTTCTTAGTAACATCGATTATTTATTCCTATATAAATATTATTACTAAAACAAAAACAAAATTATGTTATGATGCATACAGAAAACAATAATGAAATCACCTTTTATAAGAGCAATACAATACTGAAACACATGAGAAGCCAAGCTAACTGCACAGCAAATAATTAGCAGCAATACGAGATAATATGAGGTGCTTTACTTACAACATTGCTCGCAAAAAAAAAATACAAATTCTACTAAGAGCAACATTCAGAACTTACAATATTTGTATTTTTGTTCGTATTGTTTGTAATATCACAACAAACTATATCATTAACTTACTGTTTCATCTGATATGTTTTCAGAAATACTTTCTATCGCTCTCGCTACTACAATGGCTACTACAATCGACATGTGAATATCGACTATCTAGAGTGCAATGGGACTGAAGAAGACTTAAGTGAATGCGAGTCAAACGATTGGGGATCGTACACCGGATGTAACTACTATGATGCAATCAGCATTGAGTGTAGAGGTACATTTTAAGTATACTGTTTGTCATATCTCTAGATAATATTAGATTAATATTTGACTATTGAAGTGTCATAATCAGATATAAAACAAACATAAAAAGATAAACTAAACATCACAGTTGTAATAACATTTGATTCAAATTCCATCCATTACTGTTATTGGCTCAATTTATACCGTCTTATATATTTAAACTTGCATTTCATAGATATATGGTGCCACAAAAATTATATCTTCCTATTCACCAGTGTACCTTACAAAATAAAATGTTTATTTTTAGTGCAGATATTAGCAGGAATAATCCGGAATTTCCCCCAAAACCATACCGAGTTTGACCACAGGCACTGTTAGAATACTATTTTGCATTATTTTTGCTTTGAATGGATTTGTTTTAAACGTCAAATGGCAGGCTACGTTGTATATAGGACATACCCAGTTTTATAAGTTGAAAAATATCTCCGATTGAATCTGAGTAGAACCACCGTCCTTCTACAAGTAACTGGCATTCTTTCTCATAAAGCTTTTTGAACAGCACTTTAGACCTCGTGTGCACGGAGGACCTCCCTCCACGGATATATATTTAAATGGTTATCATAGTTTACAACACCTCCATCCAAACAACTCCCCCCCCCCCCCCCCCCCCCCCCCCCACACACACACACATAAAACAAAAATAACACAATTTTAAACGGAAAATATATTTGTGAAATTCAGAAGATGACTGTCGATTACGTACATTAAATGTCATAAGCAGCGTGCGGCATAACGATTATCATCCTTCGGTGCTGACAAAACCAGTTCTGTAAAAAATAAATATCATTTTACCTGCCGTAGTTACTTGTTTATGGATAAAGAAAAAATATAAAACTTTTATGTCGCGTATTTCAATATTTTATAGATTGCCTACTTATCATTAACATTTCGTAATTTAAATATTATTCAGGAAGCAATTGAATAATTACGTAACTTGTTTTTATTGGTTGGCATAATTACCTCAGTGGGAGCCAATGGGATTCTCTACGGTGTAATATAAATTACTTGTGTAAGAGTAAACACGCTTTATTGTTTCAAAAGCCTTAAGGAACATTGATACTAAATTCAGTTTCAATAAATACCACAATATCGTATGGACTAGTGCAATATCGTATGAATCAAAACGAAACTTACTATATTTTACCCTAGACACAGAGGTGCGACTCGTGGATGGACCAAACAAATACGCAGGAAGACTTGAAGTTTTATACAATGGACAATGGAGTAGTGTTTGTGACAGTAATGGATATTTTGATGAAAACGACGGGGATGTTGTGTGCCGAATGCTACGAAATGACACATTTAATGGGTACGTAACTGGACCAGGTGTTGCTGATTTCATATGTCATTGAAGTACAACATTGAAAGCAAAAATACATAATCACCTTGTTTAAGAGAGCAATACAATACTGAAACACATAACTGTTAACGTAACGTTAACACATTTTGAAAGCTTTTATATATATACAAATATGTGATGAGAGTGAGAATACGAACACTCAAAGACAATAATTATACGGTTTACTGTTGACGTCACACGTTCATCAGCATTTCAACGTAATGAAAATTAAGGGACCTATGTTTAAACACACTTCCGAGCCCAGTTTGAGATACAGTATTCAAAGGATCTAATGATCACGATAGCACTACGTCTTTCAAAACCAAACAAAAAGCAGATGCCAGTAAATGAAAACTTATAGCCGCGAATAGTGGTGTCACGGGCAGCTCCTTCCATTCTCTAAAAACAGGAACACTTGTTTTAGTGAAGAAAAACATCAGTAGAATATATATCACATTTCTTTTATATTGAGAAAATAAAATATGACAACATTCTTAGCGAAACTCAAGATGAGCTATTCTTATTGCCGTTGTGTATTGTCCGTTGTCATTCTTTAACGTAATACTTTAAACGCCTTCTTCTCTGTAACGGCTAGGCAGTTTTTCACCATATTTGATGTGAAAAGCTATTTATGACCAATTATATCCTGGGGGCACGTTTAACACCCCCCCCCCCCCCCCACACACACACACAAACACCACAGGTACACTGGCGAGAAAAAGAAACACCTAATTCTATAACTAATTGTTCAATAATTTATTTACCGTGATTCAAAACTAGAAAAGAACGATTCCATTGGCAAATTTTATCATTTAAGAGAATTGATGGTTCATTAGACAGCATTTCATAGTTGCATTATGCTTCAACATTTGAATTTCAATATACTGTTCAGAGCAATTTTCCACACACAATTAGTAGCGCGTGTGGCCCTCTACTGGCAACCACAGCTGCAAGACGTCGCCCCATGGAACCGCATCAGTTGCGTAGCAGATACCTTGGGACTCTGGCCCATTCCTGGTGGAGCGCTGCTATCAGTTCCTGGACGTTGGCAGGCTGACGTTGACGTAACCGCCGCTCAAGGCAGTCCCAGGAGTGTTCAATCGGATTGTAGTCAGGTGAACACGCCGGCCAAGCACGACGTCAATGTTGCGGGTCTGTAAAAAGTTCATAGTGACACGTGCAACGTGAGGTGGCGCGTTGTCATGCTGGAAGATCAGGCCTTGACGTTGGCGGAACATAGGGACAACCACAGGACGTTATATCTGGTTAATGTAACGCATGGCTGTGAGATTACCTTGGCACACGACGAGTTGGTGCCCAGACCATAACTCCATAACTCCCACACCGTAACGGTTGTGCTGCAGAACGCAATTGTAAGCGTAGCGTTCATGACGTCGTCTGTAGACACGGATACGTCCGTCGGCGTTCGACAAGTTGAAACGTGACTCGTCACTAAACACCACGTTCTGCCAACGCTGGTCGCAGTGGTTGCGCGCCCAAGTAAGACGTTGGTGACGATGACGTGGCGTAAGAACTAGACCGCGGTAAGGCCTGCGGCAGCTAATTCCCCGTTCTCTAAGCCGATTTTGACTGTATGTCGACTTACAGGGCGTCCACGGTTACCTACCACTAAACGTGACGAGGATTCATCCGTCAGAAATCTGTCACGCAGATTGCGTTGACGTATGTAATTATCCTGATGTGCTGACGTTACACGCGGTCTACCGGAACGTGGCCTATCGACAAACGTTGCCGTGTCTCTGACACGGCGAACGAGACGCAATATTGTCGATCGTGTGACGTTAAAACATCTTGCGACTTGTTTGTCAGTCAGAGTACATGTACATTTCTGACATTTCCCCCAAAAATTTAACTATGTAACGAAAATAACGTTAACAGTTATTTATTTACCTTTAAAATGTTCTAATCCGACACTACATGCCTAGAGCTTTGCACTAGGTATTTTACACACATGTTACATCCGATTCATATCAAATTACCCATATCTTCAAATGCAATGATAGCTTGTTTACAATATATCGTTTTTAAAATATGTTTAACATTACCAACAATTAAAACAAGATTTTTGTTAGCATAATGAAATTGATCAAGTCATGCAAAGTAATCGGTAATTAAAGAAAATTAATACAGAAACATACTCAGAACATACTCTTCCTAAACATATTCTACTTTACCAAAACAATTGATACGTAACCTATTAATATATATCATTTATCAAGGAAATTATTCTTGACTTTCTCAAACTCAAGTTTAAATAACGAAGTGAATAAAATTTATTTCGTTAACATAAATGTGTAGAAAAAATGTTTTTATATTACAGGAATTCCACTGTTCATCGAAATGCATACTACGGATATAGATACGGTACTAGTATAAGCGGAATCCACGACTTGCACTGTAACGGTTCGGAAGAAGACATATCACTCTGTCGTTCATCTGATTGGACAGTCGGTAGTCATTATTGTAATAATAACAATGTTATTGGAGTAGACTGCAGTAAGTGTCTTTGCTATATTTATATAAAATATTGATAGCTTCTTTATAGGCACACGTAAACAAATACAAATATTTCTGTTGATTCGTGTTCTCGTCATAACTACTTTGGTTTATACTGATAAAGTGACCTGTTTAATGAACATTTGGAACTGTGTTGCATCAAATTGTTTTTACCAAAATCAAAACCTATTATTGATGGCTGTTGCCACATACCTCGGAATCAAACAGATTTAAGCAAATTATTTGAAGATGTTTTAGTTAAGTTCAGGTCTGATAAAGAATGGTACAGTCAGGTAACTGAAAATCACTCAAAGAAAGTCTTCATTAATAAACTAAAATGCACAAATTATTTACGTAAGCTACTGTAGACTGCTTGGAATACTTTTAAAATTATTTTTCATCAAGTTTTAGACTCTGTTATTATATTAAAAGAGTTCACTTGAAGCAGACGACTGAGTAATAGCTCTTTCCTGAAAGTCTTGCACTGATCAAACAACGCGACAGTTTTTTATATTTAAGAAAATCAGAAATAAGGAAGTAAGTACAGAAACTTGGTACCAAAAGAGGTCTAAAACATATGACGAAATATGTTTGATGGAAAGAAGATAGCAACTCATTTTTATCATTTGTTTGCAAATGTGGCTTCTGTACTTGTAAGTAAATTACCCAGCTGCCCGAATTGTTTTTATTCAGTTCAGATCTGTTTAAACTGTTTTATAATGAAAGAAATACAACTTAATCATTTTTACGTAGGACCGTGAATAACAATTTTGTTAAAGAATTTTAAAGAATTATTAATAAGTGATTGGGTGCTCGAAAATATTCCAGCTAGATTTAATAGGAATGATGCAAATTTTCTAAAAAAATCAATATCCTTCATTGTCAACAAGTCATTTGTAGAAAAACATGTCCAAATTGAGCTAACGCAAGCAAGATATACGCAACTATAGACCGTTTAGCATCCTTTGTACAGACTACAACATTTTAGAAAGGACTATATATAATCAGGTTGAAACAGTTTTAATTAAAAATAGATTGCTACATAAGTTTCAGTCAGGATTTCGTACACAATTCTCTACCGATTTGTGCCTTGTGCACCTTATTGACTAAATTAAGAATCAAACAGCAAAAGGCCTCTATATTGACATGATTAAGCTAGGAAAAGCGTTTGATACAGTTCATTATACTGTAAAAAATGGAAGCTATGGGTGTTGAATCTGTAGATTGGTTTCATTCGTATCTGTCTTATAGAAAACAAAAAGTTCAAGTAAATGATTGTTTCTCAGACATAGGGAATATTTGATGTGGCGATCGACAAGGTAGCGTCTAAGGTCCACTGTTATGTTTCTGCTAAGGCAATGACATGGGGATAAAAATTAGTAAAGACTGTAAACTTCCTCTTTATGCAGATAACATTGCCATCATTTTTCTTATAAAAAAGCCTGAATTAATTAGTCAGAAATCAGACATTGTACATACTTGACAATTGTAATAAATGGCTGATTGATAACAAATTACCGCTATATTTAGGAGAAACTGACTGTATCCTGTTTCGTGGAAAAAGGAAAGTATCACAAGTTAACACTTTCTCTACGAATTGCAATGATCACAACGCTCTGTTAAATATTTAGGTAAAGTCCTAGATAACACTCTGTCAGGTAGTGCCTGTGTAACCGATACAGTAAAAAACCGTTCACCCTGGATTGAAATTCTTCTATAGATATAATTATATTCTTGAGTTAAATATTCAGAAAACGCGTTGTAATTCCCTCATCCGATGTCATTTTGACTATGCTTGTTCATCTTGTTTAACAGCATTAACAAAACACTCAAATTTAAACGTCACGTGACCGAAAACGCTTTCATTTTGTCCCACCAAGAACATCACTAAAAGGTAGTGACTTTTAGACAATTAGAAATGAATGATGTGCATACAATATATTATGACAAGTGTCCATCATATATGATGGAACACTTTACGAAGCGGTCTGATGTTCACTCTTTTAGGACACGGAAAAGTAAATTTAATTTTTATGTTTAATATATTTTCCGACAACGTTTTACTATAATATTATAGTCGCATGGAATGCTATTCCTGAGAAACTCAAAGAATTAAAAAGCATTTTAGTTTCAAGAAAGAAGTTATGAAACATTTTCTTAACATGTATAAGTAACCTTTACCGTTTTGGTAGGATATGTGCAACTTATATGTGCCTTACCACATAGTGTAATACACATTAGTCTAACATGGGTAAGGTAACGTTGAGTAATATTTTCGTATCTGTGCTTATATAATATATGATCAAATGAATACATCAAAGTATTACATAATACTTATGAAATATTTTATTTTGATTATTTTATGAAATTATTAAAATTTTAAAGAAGACTGTATTTTTATTGCTAGTGTTTCAGGGTTTGCTTTTATGGACACCAGTGGAAATAAGTCATCGGACTTCACAGGGCTTTCCAAGCATTTTATATCATTTTAAGATTCACTTTTATTTCATTTTTAGATTTTTTATTCAACTTATTTACTATTAATACTGAACCTTTGTGATACATTTGTAATGCCATTCTGTGATGTTCATGGAAAGTAATACATCAGTAATTATTTTCCATAAATGATCATTCTAATGTAATTAGCTGTTGTTTTTTTTTTATAAATTTTGTAAATTCATATCTATGCATGTATACTGTATGACTAACTAACTTACCTTACATTCTAGCCCACATACTAATATAAATTTCCCTAAGCATATACCTCTGCTAACAACTGTCGTCATTTTGTTAAACAATGCTTTTTTAATCCACACATAGATTTTTTGTCTTATATAAATGTTTTCTATTATACAGATATTCAATCTCGTCATGAATCATAAGGTTTCTCTTTTGTAGCATTTTTCGGATGCTGACTGTTAATCTCGTTTACTCGATGACTATTTTCTTACTTCAAATATGATAACTGAATTGTCTGAACTGTTGCTAACGGATCTACATTGTCTATATCGTTCCATATCTCTCTCCACTACTAGTTCACTTTTCACCGGTGTTTCTATTTTAACTGCCTCTTTGCACCTCTTTCTATGCGAAACAATTTCGTTAACCCCAAAGTATCTGAATTTCATCTGCTATGCTTATTCTACTAAGATATGTTTCTGACCACAGTATTCATTCATTCATTCACCGATCTCCAAAAGAATCGTGTCACAAGTCAACAGTTATGTTTCATCAGTGAAGAAACGACAAGGGCTCAACAGGTTATTTACTGTCAGAAGACGAAAAGTAGATATAACCGATATATGAAATGTTGAAGGCATTATTTTGTGATCAAATAAACTATAGCAATGAAAATTGCATGACGTCCATGCTATAAATAAAAGTAATCAAAAACTGATTTTATGCGAGTAAACTAACACAAACGGATTCTGAATTAATGTCATGATGTGCGAAACGTCTGTTTTGTCTCTAATTATTGCTTGCTCTATTATTCATTATTCCGTCCGTTTTCCCAACATTTCTGTTCATCTATTCATTTAACCACACACTAAATCATCCACGCAGACACAACAATTGACCCAGCCAGACAACTATCGAACTAACCTACTAGCTAGTCGAGGTCAACCATTATTTAGTACCACTTGTAGATAAAAGTAATGGTAAACATAATAAACAATGTAAGTAAAGAATTAAGTCTTAACGGTATTTCCGTTCTTTAATTCAATTACAAAACAATTAATGTGAAACATATAACCTAATCTGACCATGAATATATGTATATTGTAAGAGATATATAAACCAAGTTTTTAATTTAAAGATACTCCGATACGCCTGGTGGGAGGTTATTCCTCACATGATGGACATGTTGAAGTTCTTCATAACGGAGAGTGGAATGCTATTTGTCGTCATGGGTTTGATCATCGTGATGCTGAGGTCATTTGTAGATCTCTAGGATATAGCTACAGGTAATTGTGTTGATATTGCCTTGTTTTGTTAATGTTGCTACACGCCTGAATAAGATTGACAGCAGTATTTTGATATACATTTGAAAACACGTTGTCAATTGTCTTTTCTTACATATTCACAGAAAATTTAAAATGAACGATTGCTAAAAGTTATGAAATGTTAATATCAGTGTTAGAAACCTCTCTCTAGCTACATACTGCGCATTCTTCCATAGATTAGTTGATTTTCAAATCGCATATTTACTTTATTTAACATCATTTGGCGACTGAGTGCATACGTTTTATTAGACACTGAATGGTGTCATCGTTGCCAGTTTACTATGAGTTTTTGACAACATCATACATGGATAACCAACATCCTGCTAGAATTGCAGATTTCCGTTTTGGTAAAACCAATTGCAAAATCCCTCGAGCTATACAGCTCTCCATTATATCTTGCAAGACCGTAAATACCACGATAATTGGTTGTGGAAGGATAAAACAATTCCAAATGAACCGCTTCTGTCATGTGTAAAAAGCATCTACCCCGCTCAATTGTAGCATCAAAACTTTGAGTAGAAATATAGGCAATTAAGCATTGTGTTCTGATAGAAACTAATCTATTTCTGACCTTCACCGCCCAGATTGAATCATATTTAAAATATCTGCAGTCAGGACCCACACGGTCATTTTAGTAAGCAGCCCTGCTCACTTAACGACAGCATGGCAACTGTGAAAATAGTCCACTTTCAGCATCCCAAGCTACGATAGATCTATTTTTGTCACCATTTTTGGGGGTAAACTGCGGTGGGTAAATTGAAATTGCGGTCTAAATACCACGATTTCAGCTTGATTAGGAAATATTTATAATAATAAAAGAAATGCTGGAATACTTTAAAAATGTAGAATACTTGCTTTGTTTGTTCAAAATATCGATTTGAACCCGCGTAAATGCCACTTTTTGTGCTCAACTGTTTCGCCGTTCTTGAAAATCGTTCATTTTCGTTTAACGTATACGCTATTGTACGAATGTTTTTTTTCGTTTCATATACATGACATTTTGTGCTATAAAATCAGAGCTTTTAGTAAGTTTGCCACATTTAAACTATTATTTATAACGACGAAAAACATACAAAATATTAGTTTTTTTAACACCACTTGCCCGATTTTTGCGGTGGTGAAAGTTCACGCCGATTGATTCTATATTGGGGTCGTCTCAAAAGTAAAAGGGAGGCAACCCGTGTTATTACATTGTTATTTGTTCCCTTTCTTTCATTCTATCGACCAAAGCTCTCAACCAGAGCCACTTTATTGTACGAGTTGTTTTATGATAGTAGCTTCATTTATCTGGTAGACTATAGTTGCAACTAGCAAAAAGATATATATGGCCTAATAATGTGATTGATAGGTCAGGTTTGTTTAGGATATTAAACAGACAAACAATAAATTAATTCAAACTGTATACAGTTATGTCCTCACCATTTAGAAAATAGAAAATATTGGTTTTTATTTAATATTAAAGCCATTTTTATAACAAAATTTCTTTCTAACTTTCTTTATTTTTTGTTAAAAAAAATCTGTATTCAAGCAACACAATGTCTGATCTATGATGTTGCATTGAATCAGAAAGTGCAATAAACATTGAATTGCCATTAAGTGTAAAAAATGAAAAGAAAAATATTATTTTAAATATGCATGTACAACTGAGTTGTAACAGTAACTTAATTACACTCTTTATGTCTATGGTTTTAAGTGACCTAATTTATGAAACAATAATATCAATATCCAAATAGTCCTTGCCTGTGCATTTTTCTTTTCTTTATTAAATGTATAAATATACACACTGAACACTCACAAGAACAATTAGTATATTGATATCATTGTTTTATTTAGGCTTATTTTTTCTTTGTCTTAAAAACATTTTTTTTTAAATTTTCACCAATAGGATTTATTTCGTGAACAAGCAGCCCAATGCATCAGTATTACTGATATACCTTTTTCCTGTGCATGGCACTTTATTGAGAGCTTGATTTTGTTTCTAAAATATATATTTCAGCATCCCATGACAAAATAATTACATTTTATCAAAATTCACAATTTTAACCGGTAGAGTATACTTCAGAATAAAGGCACTGGGGCACATTGAATTCAAAAGTAAGGATAAACAATTTTTTTTGAACAGTTTTACAAACGATATTGTGTTTGATAATTGTTTCACAAGCAATTGTAACACTACAATTAGGTTTAATTTTACTGACAACACTTAAAAAATGTAAACATGTATACATAAAATAATTCCTACAATAGACGATAAAAAGTGAATATACTATTTTCCCATAGCATTCATAAGTAAAAACCAAGGTCCCCTTTCTTCAGAAGATTTTTGAAATTTCACAATTTTATCCCTTTTGGGACCCCTGCTGGTTCATTTTGGACATAAATCAACTTTAAAAGACCCAGTTTTAACAGTGACGACTAAGCAATGCTCCAGACACCATAAGATTGGAATAATACCAAAAATGGATGAGAAAAACACAATTTCCTGTTTCCATACTATTTCTATGTAAATATCCAAGTCCCCTTACTGGGCCCGAATATATCCTAACCCCTTCATTTGAACAAAATTCAAACGCTTCATCATATGGATCATTTATACCAAATATGAATTAATTCGGCTTATTAGTTTTGGAGGAAAAGATTTTTGAAGTTTCACAATTGTATCCCTTTTTGGGCCCCTGCTGGCCCCTTATGGATATTAAATCCCTTTTAAAGGATCGAGTCTCAACTGTTATGACTAAACAATGCTTCAGACAGCATTATTATTGAAGTAATACCAAAATTGTATGAGAAAAAACATAATTTCTGTTTTCTCATACTATTCCTATGTAAACATCAACATCCTCTTACTGGGCTCCAATACATCCTAACCCCTTCATTAGAATAAATTTCAAAATATTTATCATATGAATCATTTGTACCAAATATGAATGAATTTGGTTCATCAGTTTTAGAGAAGAAGATTTTTTATTTTTCATAATGTAATTCCATTTTGGATCCCTGCTGGCCCCTTAGGATATTAAATCCCCTTTAAAGAGCTCAATCTCAAAAGTTATGACTTAACAATGCTTCAGACACTAATATGATTGGAATAATTCCAAAAACGGATGAGAAAAACACAATTTCCTTTTTTCCCTTACTATTCCTATGTAAACATGAAAACCCCCTTACTGGGCCCCAATATATCCTAATCCCTTCATTTGTACAAAATTCAAACTATTACTCATAGGGATCATTTGTGCCAAATATGAATGAATTTGGTTCATCAGTTCTTGAGAAGAAGATTTTTGAATTTTTTTTATCCCTTTTTCGGCCCCTTATGGCTATTAAATCCCCTTTAAAGGACTCAGTCTCAACTGTTATGACTAAACAATGCTTCAGACACTATTATGATTGGAATAATACCAAAAAATGGATGAGAAAAACATAATTTCCTGTTTTCCTATACAATTCCTATGTAAAAATCAGTCCCCTTACTGGGCCCCAATGGACCCTAACTTGTTTATTTGAACAAACTTGAAACCTCTGCTCATAGGGATCATTAAAACCAAATATTAACAAATTTGGCTAGTGGGTTCTTGAGAAAAAGTTTTTATTTACCGTTAAAAATGTCCCGATGTTAAACTGGTACGTCCCCTTGCACTTTCGGAGAAGATGATATTTGAAATTTATAAGCATTTAGCAATATATTTATATACCAAATGATGCATGAATAATACAACTACATTTCTAAACTGAAACACCGTGTACTAATTAAGAAATAATTCGTTTTTACACTGATAAAAAAATTTGAAACAGTTCTTCACAATCGGCTTGCTTCAAATAACACGAGGCCAAATTATTCGATATTTCTGAAAAATATGCGAGGATAAACAATAGGCCTTCCACAATGGACATGCAAACTACTTACAATTATCTATGTACCATTAATGAGTATTTTCATTTGTTTTTTACGCCAAAAAAAGGAGAGTATTGCAACCCTTCCGATAAATCAGATCTGACGGCAATCACTGCTTACATATGGCCGCATTTAAATTAATGTTTCTAATGAATTAAACAAAGAAAACACACACTTACCCTATTGTTTATAATAATACATCATCAGAAACTAATACAAAAGCATTCATGAGCCACTTTTTGCAGAAATAGCGAAAGCAAATTTGTATTTGGTGTTCCTCCATGTCAAAATATGTAAAGAAAAATGGCGTGTCTTCCAAGCTCAACAAACTCGGGGAATCCCGTTGTTCCGGTGCTAGGTCATTTTTGACCAATTTGATAATCACCACATTAAATACAAATAGGAAAAAATTTGTATATTCATTTTCTGCATGGTGTCGAGGCTACTAACAAATCAACATTTCGTTGTCGTTGACAACACTTTGATGGGCACCATATTTCAAAAGGCGCAGTGAAAATACGACGTTTGCCTGGTGTCTACTTTTTTCAAAAATGGTAGTTCAGACAATAAACTATCTTTATTAAAAATTTATAGAAAATTTGAAGATACCCATTTTTGCTGCATCCTTGAAGTTTTGTCAATTTAACATTTCCAAAAAAACACCAATATTACTAAACAGTCGACGGCGTTACAAATATCAAATCCGAGAAGATTTGAATCTCGTCTATTTATACATTGCGTCATGTTCCAATTTATTTTATACATGTATTACAATTTTGAGGGCTTTGGTCATGTCAATATCTCAATTTATTGAATTTAGTAAGGTACTGAAATTTCAATTAAAAAGCGCACTCCTTTAATGGGACTTTTTTTGTAGAAAAATGAGCAGGTACTTTTTTTGTTCTCGTGAGTCCCGACTGCTACAGAAAATATCAATCCTTTTACATTTATAGCACGAGATTAATTATTTGCCCTATCATTGATATACCGAGGGATCCATTCAATTTCCAAATAAATAGAATTTGCGCATGCTACAAAAAATGTGTATAGTTAATTCTTGCAATTCTGGTTTCATAGAACATTTGGTTCAAACATATTTTATTTCCAGTATTTACGGATAAACAAGTACAATACTCTAAATATAAAGGATTAGAACGAAAGAATACAATTCTTGTTGAGTTCTTCTCCAAATAGAACATTTCTGCACTATATTACACAAACACCGGTACTGTCAGTTAACCATTACAGCCTTTGGCTTCCCAAAATACGCTATTAAAACCTTGCCCAATATATCGTGTCATTATTTGGGAAACAGATACTATTACAATATTTGTCCTACAAACCCCGCAACTTTTCTTACCAGTACCCACGTCTTGGAGCTTATCTCTCTTAATGTATTAATAGCATAAACCATCTTTGACTATGGTTTATAAACAATATAATATTAACGACATCTCCAAACAACTGTAAAAGCTGCACAAATGCCGACACTGATATTTCCTCTTTTGGAATCAATCCAGAAGCAAATTTGGTTGCATTAGATAGAAGAAGTTGTGTATTTATAAAAGTATCTGTAATTCCAAATCCATCATCTAGAAACATGATTATCGCGTAACTTCACATTATTAACTTTACCTATTAATAGACGAGTTAATTTGGAAAACAGATAGGGAGCAACCGATAGGCTAAATGGGAGTACTAAATAATTGTAATAAAACACATTTGGATCTCAAACTTGCCATGCAACTCTAAATATTTTGAAAATATCTACAAAATGATAGATAGATATCATCTTTATTTAGCATACATGTTATACAGTATATATACATGCTTGCATTTATAAAATATATGAAAATCAACTCATTACATTAAAATGCGGAATGATTAAATTCATTCATCCAACACTCTTTTTTAAATACATGAGTACAAGACGTTATCTTAATATTGTTTCGTCTTAATATCTTCAATCAGACGAAGACAATTTCATGTGACGATTTTCTTTAGTTTTTTGTTATTTAAAGGGTAACGTTTTGTGATTACGCTTTGTGTTTACGCTATTGTTTTCGATTAAACTGACATCGCATTGACAATGAGATTAAATACAATTATAATACACCTATAACAGCCATTTCAATGAGCTTCAAGCATTTGTACATAAGAAATCTATATTATACGCTTGTTGTAAAAACATGTATGGAAACCGGAAGCATTCCCGAAAATCCGGATATTTCTTTCGTATTGGATGGTTCGACCGTTCCAAAATTTCGTATCGGACGTTATGGAACGGTAACGATATAAATACTCCGCATAACTAAGGTATAACAATAAGAGAAAACACTTAGGCATGGCTTATGAGTACAGTGTCGTCTGAAACTATAGCAAGTATTAGAGTATACATCATTCCAAAAGATATAATTAGATACATATTATATTTTTTAATCAAAATACATTAACTCTCTATAGATATACATAATATATTTTTATGTAACTAATCGTATTTTTTAAAAAAATGAACATTCATTGAAATAAATTATGTCAACACTTTATTTGATTCTATTGTTAATTTTAATTTAACATTGTGTTTTATGTTAAAAAAGGTCGAGGTGAATAATAAAACGGTATTTATGTATTTCACTGTACAATATTGATTTGTATTGTACTCGTCAATGTTATGGTGAAAACCTGTATTGGACTCTGCGGCTTTGGCATCTCGTTCAATACAGGTTTTCATCACAACATTGACGAGTATAATAATAAAAAATCATTTTGTACAGTGAACTGTATAATAACATCATATTATCACATAAGTTATCGTGCACCAGTGTGATAAACATATGTCATATTTTAGATAATTCTCGTGTATGATATCAATGAAGCGTTTACAATACGTATATTGACAATGCCACTCTCATCATGTGTTATTTGATAACCTGACTCTTTCATTGGCATCAATTTCATTTTGAATTTCTGAACTCGCCAGATGAAATGATGATTTACGGTACTAAATGTAAAGTATTAATAATTGACAAGTTCACCAATGTAACCATTTATTACTCCTCACTTCTCATATGATATCCAATTACAGGATGTCATTACCATGTGAATAATTACCAAGCTCTATTTCAGAAACACCTTTTATACAACTGGTTACTACAACGGCTACAACTATCGACAGGTGACCATCGACTATCTGAATTGTGACGGAACTGAGGAAGATTTAAGTGAATGTCGATCAAATGATTGGGGATCTTACACAGGATGTAGCTACCATGATTCAGTTAGCGTTGACTGTAGATGTAAATATTTATTGATACATATATTATTTTTATTTTACAATATTTAAAATATCACGTAACTATATTTCAAACTTCAATCTATTACAAGTATATAACAGATAGAGCATGGGATTGAAAGAGTGAAAGAGTTCTTATGTAATGTCTGGATTTCCTTTCAGCGTTGTTTTGGCCACGTATTATCTGAACTTGTATAAAATAAATAACTACATATTGCTAACTATTTCAGCGCAATTACAGATACGAATATATACTGTATAAATTATATATTTTATATAAATTCTTCAAATCTGGTAAATAAAAATATAAAGTAGATAGTTTCAATGTAACATTACTTATTTAATTACAACCATTTAACATAAACTGAAGATCATTTGAATGGGATTCAACGCCATTTTGTTAACACATGACATATAATATATGTCATATCCAGTTTTATTGATTAAGGAATCTCTCAGAGCAAGCAAAATCAATATTAACAGCAGAATCGTTCCTCTGTAAGTAACTATCAAGTTCATGTATATCAGTTCATGTATGTAAATTGTCCGTCAAGTCCAGATGTTTTACATGTAAATCCATAGTATATAAGTCATGGTTGACACCAAATTTATTGGTTTGGCAGAGGCCTTGATATTGTGTCTATGGTTTGCATTGTAGCTAGGCGCGCTCGCCGTAGTCTGGTCTGTGCATTTATTTCTTGGTTATTCACAAATAATTATCTGTATATATTATATACGCCTTAAGATGTAAAACAAAACGTAACTTAATATGCTTTACCCTAGTCACAGAGGTGCGACTCGTGGGTGGACCAAACAAATACGCAGGAAGCCTTGAAGTTTTATACAATGGACAATGGAGTAGTGTTTGTGACAGTAATGGATATTTTGATGTTAACGACGGGGATGTTGTGTGCCGAATGCTTCGAAATGGTACATTTATTGGGTGGGTAACTCACCAGGTGTTTCTGATTATATATATTACTGAAGTACAACATTGAAATCCAAAACAAATAATCTTTATTTAGTAATTAAATATTACAACACATTTCAATAGCATTCATATATATGCAACTATATGATGATTTTGAAAATACGAACAATTAGAGACAATAATTAAACTAAAACAGAGTAGCCAGGAAGCATTCATTATATTTTTTACAAAATGACTCTGTTTAATATTAGGTACTATTTCTAAGTTTGAAGCAAGGTTCAGAGTTACGGTTTACTGTTGACGTTATAAGTTCATTAGCATTTCAACGTTATGAAAATAACGATGTTTAAAAGAAAAAAAGTTTATCTAAAATTAATATCCATTTTTTTAATCCAATTATCATTATATAAAATTGGCCTCTTATTTCATTACAGTTACACAACTGATACTGACTTTTTGTTAGTAAAGTGTAACAGATGGTTACTGTCTTTAACAGTAGCAATACTTCGGACATGTTTCGCGCCGGAGTCATGATTGTTTAGAAGAAAACATAATTCCCTGTCCAACATGAGATACACTATTCAAAAGATCTAATGATCACGACAGTAATTTCAAAAACAATTGAACAGCAGATGTCTGTAATGGGAAAAAAAATAGTCGCGAATAGTGGTGTGTCACTTCCACCTCCTTCCATTCTCGAAAAACAGGAACACTTGTTTTAATAAAGGAAACCAACTAGTACAGTAGACTATATATTACAATTCTTTTTTATTGAGAAAATAAAATATGACAACATTCTTGGCAAAGCTCAAGATAACAGAGTTTCACCAAATTCGATGTGAAACATTCTTACGTAAAGCTTTTTTACCAATTGGTTATCTTAGGATCACATTTGACTCCGCCATATGGATTTATCCACAATGTTTTTGCCTTTAAAATGTTCTAATCCGAAACTACAAGGCCTGTATACTATAGTTTTTACAATATGTTACACTTTACCAAATAAAAAAAAAATTGGTAGCATAATGAAAATTATCAAGTCATGCAAAATAATCAATATTATTTTAAAGAAAATAGATACAGAAATGACATTAATTCTGCCTAAACATATTTTACTTTACTAAAACAATTGATATGCAACCAATCAATATATACCATTTATAAATGAAATTATTCTTGACTCTTTCAAAGTTCAAATAACGAAGTGAATAAAATTAATTTCGTTAATATTAATGTGAAGAAAAATGTTAACATATTACAGAAATTCCACTGTTCATCGAAATGCTTACTACGGGCACGGTTACGGTAGTGTTAGTGGAATCCACGACTTGCACTGTAATGGTTCGGAAGAAGACATATCACTATGTCGTTCATCTGACTGGACAGTCGGTAGTTATTATTGTAATCATAACAATGTTATTGGAGTAGACTGCAGTAAGTATCTTGGCTATGTTTATATATATATTGAAAGCTTCTTTATAGGCAACGTAAACATATACAAATATTTCTGTTAGTTAGTGTTCTGTGAGGGGGGGGGGGGGGGGGGTGGCAAGCAGGTCCCCAATAACAGGATAACAGTAAATTGATTTTGCTGAAAACACTTAACAGTGAAAACAAAATGAAGGAAAACAGTAAACAGAAAATAAATTGAAGTTAACAGATTAGGATGCTGATGATCACTGATCAGTGTTATTGAGGGAGACACAATTATTCTTTTTGAACACAAAACTAGGGAGCAATCATAATCTCTAATGAAGGAGATGAATTTTTACGTATTTGAAGATTTTGAATAACATTAACCGCTAATATTTGTGAAATAACAGATAACAGATAACAGACAATTATCAATTAACTGTTAACAGATAATACCATTTTCACCATGACAGATAACAAAAAATGAAAACAAATAACACTGAATTAGTCAAAAACAGATAACAGTGAATAAATATTTCATAAAAACAGATAACAAAGAATAAATTTTTCCAATAACAGCTTAATAGAGAATACTCTTGCTCCCCACCCTCTTCTGTTCTTGAGCACGTTTTATAGTTTATCATGTGCAGTTCCGCGCACAAATAAAAGGGAAGCACATTTGTCGAGACCAGCCAGTGTCACAACATACTTTTATACTACAACTGACCCTATTTCGGATAGCACACTCAGTTACGGATATGGTCTCTTATTGTGTCTAAAATATGAAATAAGCATACTGGTATGAAATCATTGTTTATAGTAGCTTAACTTGCATATAAAATATAAAAGAAATCTAAATATTTATACGAATATGCTCGTTTAGTATAAAAAACGTTAATTTTGCACGCGTAGTTCATTTATTTAGAATAGGTATCATAGAGTATTTTATGAGGTTTTAAGCAAAATTGATCTATACGCTATATCAATATATTAAAAAATAGCTATATTTTTTACTGCAAAATTGAAAACCAATTGACACTGTGTCAAAATGATTTTGTTTTTAAAACCACTAAACAGTTAAATTCAAGCTTGTAATTAATATTTCCATGTCAATTATAATTATATGCATGCATCTATGTATCTATAGTTTTAATTTATAACTTAATTGTTTTCGCATTTCTTCTAAAATCTACATTTTTTTCGCCAAATTTGAAGGACGGGTATGTTCTTGAAGATGTAATACCAAATATCTGTAATGTAACATGTGTTTTCTACTTTTGATATTTCATGAAAATATATTTAATTTTAATACTGGGAAGTTTCATAATATTCTGTCCATAGAAAAAAACACACTTAAGAAATCGTCTTTAATTACTTGGCTTATACTGAAAAAAGTAACCTGTTTCATGAACATTTAGAACTTTGTTGCATCAAATTGTTTTTCCCAAATTCAAAACCTATTATTGTTGATTGTTGAATTATTTGAAGATGTTTAGTTGAATTACGGTCTGATATAGAATGGTACTATTAGGCGATTCTAATATTTGTTTTCAACAAAAAAACTCTGTTCACTAAATATATGAAGTGTTTTATGCATAGATCTTTTAAAAAAGTATAACACTTCCAACAAGGATTACCCCCTAAACGTCATCAATATGTGATTTAATTCTATAGGTCATAATGAAAATATTTTAGCCTGTCACTTTGCCATATGGTATTAGTGAACATCATTTAACCTCACACCAAATCATCCACGCAGACCCAACAACGCACCCAGCCAGATAACCATCGAACTAACCTACTCGCTAGTCAAGGTCAACCATTATTTAGTACCACTTGTAGATAAAGGTTATTATAAACATAATAAACAATACAAGTATATGAATTAAGTCTCAACTGTAACATGTATGGGAAAGTGACATGTAATTCCTTTCTTTACTTATTAATTCAATTACAAATGTGAAACATATAACCTCATCTGACCATGAATATATGTATATTGTAAGAGATATATAAACCAAGTTTTAATTTAAAGATACTCCGATACGCCTGGTGGGAGGTTATTCCTCACATGATGGACATGTTGAAGTTCTTCATAACGGACAGTGGACTGCTATTTGTAGTCATAGGTTTGATCATCGGGATGCTGAGGTCATTTGTAGATCTCTAGGATATAGTTACAGGTAATTATGTTGTTATTACCTTGTTTTGTTAAAATTGCTACACGCCTGAATAAGATGGACAGCAGCATGTTGGTATACATTTGAAAACACGTTGCCAATTCTGTTTTTACATCTTTACATCTTAATGTACATTTTAGCATTAAAAACGTTTCAATACATGCATAATGTGCATCCTACTCATGTATAACATAGAACATATCATGTCAATACATGTACATGTATATACAGTGGTACAACCGATTGACTATACAGTATATCATATATCTATAAAACACATACTTTTCATGTCAATATTACTTCAAAGGTAATGTCATCAAATACATCATAATCACCTTTTTTTACATTACAAATAGAAATCACAGCCCTTTTTATTACTGTATACTTCTAAATAGCATTATCATTTTCTATTTGTTATCAGAACTTGTTACAGATTTTCATACAGTCCATCAGACACAACTAAAATGCATATTGCTTATCTGAAAGAACGCCAGTAAATTTAAAACCTAGTATTAATAAAATAGAAATAAAACACTTGATACACTTTGCCCTAATCACGTCTGCCACGCCGGTTTAACTAAAGCTGAATGACCTTTTGCTACAAAACAGCACTTCTGTTATGTGCACAACGCGAGCCGTATCGGAGCTTAATTAATCAATTGGAAACCAATTTCCAAGAACCCACTTCAATCAAACAGTGGTACAATAGACCAATTGATTGTAAAAGAACGGGCCCTTTTTCATATTCTGTAAACTGCGACCAATTTTAAATTAAAATTCAAATGGCCATGATACTTTCAATGTCTCATTTACTTTATCCCTAATTTATCCGTATTTATCCGACTGACATGCCAATTAAACAATTTATCGACATATAAAGACAAAGCATACATGGCACTATATATCTGAAGTGAGGTAACTCAACTCAAAAGCTCGTATATGTAATTCCCTGTGTTAACTGTCAACTTTTATGTACAATGCCTGCATTCTTACATTGTGTATATATAATAGCTATGAAAATCATAGCGTGTTTTGTAATTTGAGTTAAGGGCAGCGTGTATTGTATAATCAGGTCTTATCGCAAGCCTCTCCACACATACGCAATTAGCTCTGTTGGAAGCATAACCGATAAGCTCGTCGTTGTTTGGTCAGTTACCGGGTCAGTGGAGATCCTTTGTCTTATTTATTACTCTAGACACTCTCGGACCGCACAGGTCTTAATCGCAAGCCTCTACACACATATGCAATTAGCTCTGTTGGAAGCATGACCGATTAGCTCATCGTCAGTTACCGGGTCAGTGTAGATCCTTTGTCTTAGTTATTACTCTAGACACTCTCGGATCGTACATAGCTATATTGTTACCCACCACCACCCCTGCTCCACACAGATCGGGTATATGGTCCATAATTCTGTTTTAGATATTTAACATATATGTTAGAGTGGCGTATTCTATCGAACCATTCACATTTCTGTTCTTTTTATCTGTATTATTTGAATATTTGCAATATATGTTTTTGATATTATGGCACATGTGTGCCTTGCTTCTGACAATGTAATGTATAAAACTTTTATGGCACATGTGTGTCGTTCTAATAATGCATAATGATAGCCATGTTTTATGACACATATGTGCTTTACATATATTGAATAATAATATTTGGTCACAATGTGACCCTTTCAATGCATCCTTAGTTCAGTTGTTTTTACAAACCCTTGGCGAGATTTATAAATGTTCTTATCACAGACAAATACATCTAATCAACAACGAATTGCTGTAATTGCCAATTAACCAAGCTCAAAAATGACAAAAAAATGTGTTTATTTTCTTTTTGGTATAACCAAATTCCCCCGTGCTATGCAATTCTCCAATTTTTGGAATACCTTAGATTCCAGGATAATTGAAGGGGGGTTCAGAAGCGGGAGTTGGGAGGGGGTATATTAAGTCCAAATGAACTACTTCCCCGACAATTTGTATCATAGTCATACTATCTGGAGAAATTACCCAATCATCTACAATAATAGCGCGTGATGAGTTATCTGCCCTATCATTGAGATACCAAGGAATCCATTCCATTTCCATATAAATATAATTTGCTCACGATATATAAAATGTGTATAACTAGCTAATTATTTTATTTCTTGTTTCATAGAACATCTGGTTTAAACAGATATTGACAAGTACAATATTTAAAATATAAAGGATAAGAACGAGTTCTTCTCCAAGTAGAATAATTACGGACTATGTTACACACACCGGTATTGCCTGTAAACCGTTTCATCTTTTGATTTCCCACAATATGCACAAGCGTTCTTAAAACCTGATGAATAGTGCCCTCCATGTAGAAGACATTTCAGCTCTTCTGTCGACCATATGCCATGCGATATAATACTCCTATAATTGTGTTAACCACGTATCACTGTACAAAACTTTGAACAAAAGTTTGATTTTCTACGATATCTTGAATGCATGGACATCAGGTTTTGTTCCCAAAATCTCAGTTGAACAATTCCATCCATACCCAATATATCGTGTCATTGTTTGGGAAATGGATCCTATTACAATATTTGTCAAAGCAACCCCGAAACTTTCCTTACCGATTTACATCTATTTTTTGTATTATTCGTTATCTATATGACTCAATTGAAAGCAGTGACACATGTCTTATTCACCTGACCACGGACAATTTCGGTAATATTTTCTGTCACTTTCGGCGAGAGTCGGTAGAGACGTCGCCATTAATG
Source organism: Panopea generosa (assembly GCA_029582155.1). Taxonomy (NCBI): domain Eukaryota; kingdom Metazoa; phylum Mollusca; class Bivalvia; order Adapedonta; family Hiatellidae; genus Panopea; species Panopea generosa. Next base: position 21,652,206 of record CM055896.1, on the reverse strand, counting down.
TGCTAGGCGCTGACGCCGCAGGGGGCGTGGATTCGAATCCCGAAAAGGATTATAGTTTGTAATTGCACTATGTATTTATGATATTATTTCCAAATAAACTGACACAGTATTGACAATATATTAAATGTAAGTAAAACACAATCCATCGTGCATCAGTATAATACACCCATGTCATATTTCGGAAAATACTCACGTATGATATCATAGACGAGTCACTATGCCGATGAGCGTTTACGATATAGTGACAATGCCGCTCTCATCGAGTGTTAGTTATTTGATAACAACACTCTAAAGTTTATTTGGCTTTAAAGTTTAACTTCATTTTGAATTTCTAAAACTCGTAAGATGAAAGGATGATTTTCCGTACTAGATGTGTGTAACAAATGAATGTATTAGTAATTGACCAGCTTGTAACCATTTATTACTCCTCATTTCTCGTATGATATCCGATTACAGAATGTCATTTCCATGTGATTAATTACCAAGCTCTATTTCAGAAACACCTTTTATACAACCGGCTACTACAACGGCTACAACTATCGACAAGTGACCATCGACTATCTGGACTGTAACGGAACTGAGGAAGATTTAAGTGAATGTCGATCAAATAATTGGGGATCTTACACAGGATGTAGCAACCATGATTCAGTTAGCGTTGACTGTAGATGTAAATATTTATTGATACATATCTTACTCTTTTTGTTTAGTACGATATTTAAAAAAAACTATCATATTTTAACTTTTCAAACTTTTGCTTGTATATAATATATAGAGCATGAGATTGAAAAAATGAAAGAATCTTTTTCAAAAGTGCAATGCATTAGTATCACCTAATCTGTTTCTTTCATTTGTTCAAGCCATGACCTTAAGATCAAAATTGGCCCGCCCCGGGGTTTTAACTGTTTAACATGGGGAATTGTTCATTTAAAAATCTTTATTTCAAGAACCGACCAGCTAAATGTGTTTAAAGTTGTTATAAATGATCCCTATGAGTAGTGGTATCAAGTTTGTTCAAATACGGGGCTAGAGTCCATACGGGCCCGGTAAAGGGACTTTGATGTTTAAATAAGAATATAATGTGAAAACAGATAATTTTCCAAATTTGAAAAAATGTGACAGTGAAATCAGGTGAGCCCATTAGGGCCTCTTTTTTTTAAAATCGCTGGGAAGTAGAACTTTTCTTCACCTGCAGATAACTTACTTACAATTTAGCTAAGCGCCATTTTCAACACATGACATGACCTCAACGTTGAGATTTATGACAGGGCTAAAGACTGCAACATGTAAATTTTTAGATAAAGTTTAATGTTTCGATGTTGTACCAGATACACCTGTGCGACTTGTTGATGGACCAAATGAATATGCTGGGCGGCTAGAAGTTTATTACAACAACCAATGGGGCACCGTTTGTGACAACAATGGCTATTTTGATGTTGAAAGTGCTAATGTTGTCTGTAGAATGCTTCACAACGGAAGTTTACTCAGGTTTGACATGAATTTAAATAATCGTGCCTTAAAAATAAACACACTGTGACAATTTTGAAATATCAAGACAATATATATAATCGATAAATGAACTACTTTTTTGGTTATTTTTTTTAATAGGATCAGTTTCACATATATCACTGTTAACATCGAAAACTGAAAGCATTCTTGGTTTTAAGCTTACAATTGAAAGTTGTTATTAATTCTTCAAGAGCAACTAAGACTTTTGTGTTTTTTCTTTTAAGGTAAACTAATTCTATAATAGCTACGTAACTCATACTCTCATGTGTATTTCTTCTGTATTTTGAATAGTTAACGACGCAAACTAAACAAATGTATGTCAAATACATATATTCTGTATTACAGTAACGCCACTGTGTATCACAACCATCATTACGGACACGGATATGGTAACGTCATTATGCGTGACCTTCAGTGCAACGGTAACGAGGCAGACATCTCAAATTGCAACTCATCTGATTGGAGGACGGATTCTAATTATTGCAGTCATTACTATGACGTAGGAATTGATTGTAGTAGGTAACAAAAGTATATGTGTCCTGTATAAGTCAGCCAGATGTAAACTTATGTGCAACACCTATTTCAATATGTCAAACTAACTGTGCATATGTGGGCCGGCTTTTAGTAAACATTGCGTTTTCAATTACACAAAGGGAGTAAAAGTCATGTTTTCGAACTGCAGAGGTCCTACAGACAAAGATAACATTTCTTTTTCATGTTTTTTCTCTTTCTCAGTCTCTTATGTCTGTTATATTAACTTTCATCTCCTTTAAACTACTTAATATCCATTCAAATACTAGCAAAATAATTCCATGCGTGATTGCGTGCATATATGTGTGAGGATTGATATATTTGTGTGGGTATATTATTAACGTATGTTGACTTCCCCAGAAACGCTGTGACCAATGTCGTTAAAACGGTTTGCAATTCATTTTTATATTATGATATAAGTTGGCAATTAAGAACATTCAAATTAGCCAGGAAATATTTGATTTATTGAATTATATTTTTATGCTTTTACAAATGCAAAAAATAACAAAAACATAATTATATGATTGTGTATTGTAAACTACTGACGTAGTGTAAATGAAGGAACCTGACTTGTCAGAAAACAGTTTATAGATACATTGTAAGTTGTCCAGTGGAGGTCATTTCATAACATTTCGATAAAACAGCAGCACATTTGATGTTTTTTGACTAGATACCAAGATACGATTGGTTGGCGGGTATTCGTCGCACGACGGACATGTCGAAGTTTACCATAACGATGAGTGGACCTCAATTTGTAGAGACAGTTTCGATAAACGTGATGCCGAAGTTATTTGCAGATCGTTGGGTTTGAGTACAAGGTAAAGAGCTCGGTCCGTTATATATTTGACTGGTTTGTAATCACTTAATAGGTGTGAACCTTCAATCATACCCGAAAAAAGGACTGTTAACATTTGCTATATATGGTTCATTGAAGTATCGTTGGTTCAACGCAACACTGCTCTATTTCCTTCTTTGTTTATACGTATGTAGATAAAATAGTGTTGCGCTGAACCCTCGGTATGAAGAAAATATATTGATATAAATATAAGCCTAATCGGCAGACTTTCTAATGATTATATTATGTACGTTGTGTTCTGTGAATATTTCCAATATGAATTTATCAGACGTTTTTGCTGGCTTTACAGTTCGTTGGTGAAATAAGATTTTCCCCGATTTGCGAAATCAAAATAGAAATAAAAATGAAATGTTAAGATGCACCAAAGAGATCGCTATTTCCTGCAAGAAGGAGGCAGGTTTGTGTTTACTTGAGAAATCAAATTTCAATGGTGTGTATGTTACAGGGGATCATTCATTTTGAACCATAATTTATTTCAATGATTTTCTTTGCTCTTGACTTCGGATTTTATTTGATTTGTACGTGATTCGAATTTATTGACACATGCATAAAAACTTATAATATAGGCGTTCGGATTGTTTAAAACATGAATGTTATTGTGTTTCTTATGCACTATAGCATGTAATTAAACCTCTCATAAATGCCAGTATTAGCGTTAAGGGGAAAACGTCTTGTATCTTGTCTGATGTATGTAATATCGGCATATGTTTTCGAAGGGTGTTTCTCACATTCGGCAGAGTACAAGAAAAGGTTACATAAAGAACCAATGTCACGCATGAAACTCGCGTTTCTCACGTTTGTTGTGTAGTAGTTCGTCCTTGTCTTATTTATTTTCAACGTTTTATCTCTCATTATACATACATGTAAATAACTCATCCGGAAACACACTTAAATAACAAAATATGAACTTAAAGTCTTAATCCGTTCTGAGCAACGCTGACATGTACTGAATCAATACACTTGTATATATTTCAGTACGTAGTCAGTACCTCAAAGGTATTATAACACCATTTTTCATCGCATTTCAGTCAGGCTGTACTGACAAAAGCTGTATATCAATAAGTAACGCAAAATATTTTTAGAGATAAACATAAACGCTGATTTACGGACCAATCTTCCACATATACAACAACAAATAAATTCCTATGACGCATATTTTTATCTTTTAGTTCATTTGTATTAGACAAGTGGCAATATAACATATTAAATACATCATTGTTTATAAAAGAATAGTATATTATATGCAATATTTAAACAAGTAACTGGTCTTCCTCACTATGCCGTTGGATCAAAATATCGAAATTATATTAAACTAAAATATAATTACTAAATTTCATTTATATATATGTATCGGCGATAAATTGCTTTTAAATGAATTTAATATGTAATCTTTAAATATTTTAAACGAGCCATTGCGCGCATTATGACGTTGGATCGAAATAAAAAAAAAAATTATGTCACGACAGTTTTAAGAACATTTAATTGAGACTGTTATTGAATGAACAACTAAATAAAGAAGTATTAACATTATTTTTAAAAAGGATTGTATTGATGAATATTTGCGTTATGAAAATAAGATATCATATTTTATAGACTATAGACTGGTAAACAATTAAATATTAGATATTTTGATAACAACAAAACAACATCAATATAAGAGTTTATAAATATTCTGTTGGTATTGATAAGTATTACATACGGTTGAAGGTATATAAATACATTTGTATTACATTCTGTTCAAGATATATAGATGTGGAATAGTGTTGAGGATATATATTATGTTGCAGAATAAAGATATTAAATTTTGGAAAGAGTATACAAATATTACATTCTGTAGAATAATATGAATATTACATTCTATTGAGGGTCAGAATATTACATTATGTTCGTGTATTTCGATCTTACATTGTGTTGAGATTATATAGAAATCATATTCTGTTGATGGTATAGGAATATTGAATTTCAATAATGGAATATAGATATGACATGATTTGGAGTGTATATATTTTTATGAATTACATTCCGTTGGATTTTATATTTATTTATTAAAAATTACATTCCGTTGAGGAACTATAACTATTACATATTGAGGGTATATAGATATTGCCTTCTTTGAGGGTAAAAAATACATACATATATGTATATTATAGACAGTTATTTCAATATTTTGATAGTATATAGATGTTGCATTCGGTTGACTGTGTATAAATACAGTCATTAATTCGAGATAATATAAGAATTTATTTCTCTGTCCCAGGTAAATGAGTATTGCGTTCTATTGATGGCATATAGATATTTCATTCTGCTGAGGTTAACTGAATATTGCAGTCTATTGAGAGTACATGTATAAACATATTTCCGTCTTTTGAGATATTTATATACAACATTCGGTTGAGGGTGAAAGTAATGTAGTCAACTTGAGGAAAATACTGTTAACCTTCCGGAAGGAAACGTAGCACTTAAAGAACGCGGTTACAATTATATCTTGCAACATTTTCTTTCCCTTGATAAGATATTATTCATACTAGCGTCAACCATAAAGTTTAACATGGAAAAAGCTACATTGTTAAAATGTACATGTTTCACTATTACCTAAAGTCTTATGCGAGCAAACTAATAACTTTTGACGGGTTTGAGATTGATAGCTTTGTTATTTTTGTTGATATTTACATGGTATATAAATTTCAGCGATGTCAGCTACACTAGCGGCTTCTATGCTGGATCCTATGCAAACCATTATGGTACAATCGATTATCTTGGCTGCGGAGGGAACGAGACGGATATAGCAGAATGTGGATATGGAGATCGTGTCCGCTGCTCTGCTTACGATACAATTTCCGTTGATTGCAGAGGTCAGAAACACAGCTCTTAAAGTCTCTCCCCACTGTTGCATTTCCTATATGGCTCCATTGTAACATTACTTTCACAACACAGTAAAAATATCTGCAATATGTGTCTGGACTCAAATTTTTCAATCTGCAATTATAAAAAATAAAGGCATATATATTGACCCGTATTTTTAATTTTATGCTTTTGTGAGGAATAATATGTTAACTTTTCGCCCACGATGCGATTCGACTCATCAAGTCTAAACTGACACAGCATTGGCTATAAATATGGTATCATCATCACATAATGGAGATTCTTCAATATTGACCATTAAACATAATGTAAAAGTAACAAGTAGAGCGCAGCAAAATAAAGCCCCGAAAAAAATTACACCTACCATCTTCATCATTAGGTTCAGAGTATGTAATGGATATAAAAATCCATGATTAATGTAATATGTAATAATTCTCAATACAAGTTCAATCGATCTAAATGCAATACTATATAAATTATGAACTAGTTCTGAAATAAACTAAGTTTAAGTGGTATATGATCGAAATGCAAAAGCTTCAACATATATATCACCATATTATATTGATTTATATAATTTGTCCACTTCTTTATTAAAAAATGCTCGAATTGAAGGTGTCACGTGATTGAGTCATTTTACATATGTATTATATCACATCAACCGACAGAATTGATAGTTGTATATCTAAACTATACATAGTGTTTTCACTAGGAATATCATGAATATATATAAGACTTTTGACAAATGAATACTTTCTAAAGTTACTTAAAATTACCAAATCAAAACAAATTTCTGGACTTTTTCACAATTAATCCGTAAATTCTCATTTATCCATCATGATTTCTGTTTTAATGAAGATGAAGTGTTTTCTCTCCCTCGGTGTATTACACTGTTATGACAGACACCAAAATTCAATGAGTGTTTCCTTTTTATTTTGTTTTTCAAATGCATGTCCTTGACATTGTTCATAACCACCACAATTTATGATTTACGATTGAAACACAGTCATGGTATGATAAAACAACAACATTAATGAAAGTGTATTAGTAGCAGAGTTTCTATCACATTATTTTCTACTTGTATCCAAGTTAGGATCTGAGGTATTGTGTTGAGATAAAGACACCTTTTGCCATTTTTGATCACATCAACAAGGTTAATTCATATATTCAATAAAGTGTTGATTATTACTTTTATTCAATAACATTCCAGTATAAATATAATATGCAAGTTCTGTACTAAATGAAGTATGGGGACATATCAAAACGGAAAATGTAGACAATGTTCCTAAAAAATTTGTAAATGGTTATTGAATTTGGAAATGTCAACTACATGTATATAAAAGCAAAAGTAATAATTGTATTAAATGTTATGTTATGTTTTATACAACCAGGGAAAAGAAGTTGATAATGACATTCAGATAATCAATTGGCCGTCCAGAGTACTTTCTATATTACAAAACGTAGGTTTTCACGAGATTTGGTTATATCCAGAATCGGTTAATATAAATAGTTATATAGAAGACTAGACTAATCGTCTGAGAGACATATATATATATTACACAAAAGCGTGCAATTATGGCGTTATGATCTTCATTGTATTTATATAGAGAAATAAAGGGGACTTTTGAAAGTCTTATCATCTGATTCTGTTAGATAATATCAAATATAGAAATGTAATTGCAAAACTAAAGATTATCTCATAAACTACTTATTGAAACGGACAGACATAGGAATATTGAAAGAAATTAGAGGAAATAGTCCTTATGTACCATAGACGATATTGAAGATGAATATCATTTTGTTCTGGCATGTTCTGTCTACACCAATATAAGGAAGGCCAACATTCCAATATACTATCTCAATAAACCAAGCGTGTTTAAGTTTATTCATCTTTTGGATAAAAGAAGCCATTGTTATCAAAACTAGCAATTCACTGCCAAAAAGATTTAAAATAAGAACATATGCTCCTAATATTTCAAAATGACTATATATAATATTTAAATTATATTGTTTATCCTCTACATGTAAAAAATACCACTCTCACTATAACAAAAGTCTTGATTTTCTGTATATCGATATCTTTTTGTTTGTTTCACGTATACATTGATGTTTTTGTATTTTGTATGATGATGAGCTGTAAAAAATATGTTCTGTTCTGTTCTTTTAATATTTGGCATCGTATGTATAAATCTGCTAGGGCAGAGATAGGCGTGCGTTTACTAGCACAACTATTTATTATAGGTTTATACACATATGTGTAAATCCAGAAGTTTTGTTGGTCATTTATCTTTAAAACAAACGTCTTGTATATGATGGTGTAAAATTGGTGTAAATTAGTTTATTTCTAATGAGAAAAACTAGCTGTTTAACGAAGTATTGTGTTGTTTAAATTTGACTTATGTTGACCACGCTGGTGTATGGTAAGTTCAATGGTTTACTGTACGACCATGCTTTGAAACTATGGAGAATTTGAAAATTACATGTATTTTGATTTAGTATTGCTATTATTTGTATTCCGTGGACTTGGCGTTGCTTATGTTGATGCCAAGGACCATGAAGTATGTTGCATGTTTCATTATAATTCCTAACAAGAATAAAAAACGAATATGTCAATTTCCTTCTTTGCATGTACTCGATTGTTTAGCATATACTATTGATGTATTGAATCTTGCTTCTTAATATTTTAAAATTTGAAAAAGCATCATTTATCAAGCGTTCTTTTTCAAGATGGCTTTAACGTATATGGTCCCTTCAATATTAAATATATTAAATTCATATTTAAGGTTGAATTAATTCATACTTTAGTCTATCATTTTTATAATAATAACTCATAAGAAAACATCAATAGAACAGATATGATTCTAACAGGAATGCAGTTAAGGTTACGCTCTTGAATAGATTCAGTGTGGAATTCAATTGTATCTATGTTGTGTAAAGATATTTATATTCGCATGTGTGTTTCAGAGACAAAAATTCGATTGGTGAACGGGTCAAATACACTGGAAGGACGGTTAGAAGTTTACCATGACGGTAGTTGGAAAGCTGTTTGTGAGGACTATTTCTATCAAGCTGATGCAGATGTTGTTTGTAGAATGATTCATAATATCTCGGATAGGTATGGAATTTGAACAAAAACAAAATGAATTAAAAAGCAAAAAATGATAATGCACTTAAATCAATAATATTTCTGAAAGAAAGTGAAGTTATTATCACAAATTTACGATTAAATAAATGGACTTACTGGCATTTTTAATGGATTAAACAGACTTAGGCCATATATGTTGGTAAGTTCTAATTTTGATTTTGATTTAATATCTTGAAGGGCCTTTAGAATAGAAAAAAAAGTCAATCGTGAGTTTATATTGTTATATTACAAACTGAAATATTATGTGGTGGATTTTTAATTATTAAATCAAGATAAATGTTGTATATGCATGTGCCATAATTTGCGTAATCGTATCATTTTTTTTTATATTTCTCATAAAAAAATTGAAATATTAAATGTGTCACTAAATGTAGTTGTTCAGTTGCAAATATAACTGTATGTGTAGAAAGTGCATGCTTTAAGCTGGAAGACGAAAGAAACGAGTCCATTGTCTATAATATAAGTAGATACCTCAAACATATTTCTTTTAGGAATTGGCCTTTTCTATCAATTAAACCAGACAAATGTATTTATCAGTCGTCAAGTGATAGATAATTAAATAAAATTTTGCAACAAGAATGAGTTTGAATACTCAAATACATTGCTATTGATAAAGCTAGTCCATTGCCGAATCTTTAAACGTTATTCTTGACATACGGCTGAGTAAAGGCTTATCACATACATTTTATGGATATTTGAGCTAATTATGTTAACATTGCAATTATACAAAATACGACTGAGAATTGTTGAGTGATGTGTTTTAATTTGTTTTGACAAACAATACTTCTATTATTATTATATCCAAAATATGACAATTGCATATTTTTACGGATAAAGTTCAATTGACAACATTCAATGGTAAAATACTACTTTTAATAACTGAATTATATTTTTGAAGATATGTTTTGATAATTTGAAATAAGTAAACAATTTCAAGACAAAACGTAAGCTGAAGCTCTCTGTTATGTATATATTTTATTTCCGTCGTTTGTAACGTTGTTTAATAAAATATACAGACACGATGTTGAGTTTATCACACAGACGCAAGCACAAACGTACTTACTTACGCACGCACGCATATACGACTTGAATAAGTTTTGCTTAAGCTCATTGTCTAATAAATATCCTTATCAACTTTCAGCAACGTTACTGCGTTGATACATTATAATTCACACTATGGATCGCGTTATGGATACTACACGATTATAAATCTCCAGTGTGATGGAACCGAAGAAGATATTTCACTATGCTCATCGACACCTATATTGCAAACTACAAGTGGTTGCGGTTATTCAAGAGAGGTTGGCGTAGACTGCAGTAAGTACCACATGTAAAACTGTGTTAGAATCCTAATGTGAGGTAAAATTATAATGATGTGTATCAATAAGTTGTGTATGTTATTGGCTACATTGGTATGATATTGTAAATATCATTCGGGGCGATAGTGTAGTGAATAGAGTGTTGGCCGCCCACGTCAGAGGATGCAGGTTCGATCCCCAGCCCGATCATATGCCTCTAAAATACCAAGTACTGTCTAGAAATCGGACACGAGAGAGCAATCGAGCTAAAACTGATTAGTATCTAGATATCATTTGGCATGATATTGTAAATGAAAATGACAATGTCAATTCTTTATTAAGCAATGTAGGCCTCCGGCCCATAATACAAAATGCGACAAATGCGACATACAAAATAAATTATATGCATGTAACAAAACATACAATAAAGGTAACACGCCAATCTGACATATGTAATAACAAACATGTTTACATTCATCAAGCAGTGTACGTTATAACCATTGTGATGCAGCATCATAATGATACTTTAAATCTAATAAACTGATTTTGATATATACTTTTATATATTTTTTTATATTTATCAAATTGTTTATCTGAAATTGACATAGTTTAGACTGTCAACTAATTAACTATACTTGTTATTCATTTAACAGTTTGAAACTGTCTATTGTATCTGAAGGCAATCATAAATATAATACATTGTTACATTATATCATAATGCTGCTGATTCTTTAAAAATCAAATCAAATAATTGCTTAGCAAATAAAAGATTAATCCAGCCATGTTGGCAGGACAATGGATGTGAAATGTTAAAATTTGATAAAAACAGAGCTTTAATTTGTTAGGTTAAATGGTAATACTCCAAATTTTGAATGATACAATGCCATTAGAAACACATTCAAACAAACTTGCTAACAGAAACCAATTGAGCTGCAAAACATAAATAAACTAGAACTTGTAAATTCAAGAACAAACCACATCTTTATTATGAAAAACTGTCAATAGAATCAGTTTTTAACAGACTAGTAATATTTTATCATCAGCGTGGTATAACCACTTTAAAAATTGTTATCTGCAAATCACGCCTTTAATATTGACATGGAACAAAACGTAATACCTGATAAATAAATATTAGATGATAAATTTAACAATCGTGTGTGTCTGCTGCCGAACGTGGGAAAAATGTTAACAGTTGAAGAAAAAGTACAGGTCTTAGTGGTTAATTATCTGAAATGATAAAATATACATTCATAGATTCATTCATGGTATTCATGCAACTGATGAGGTTGATGATATATTTGCTTTTATTTGGCAAACTGTGCTGACACAGTTAAACAACTGCCAATGCAAATTATGTGATTTCAATTTTTTGTAATAGAACTAGCATTTTTGTTAATCTAAAGAACCTAAGAGGTAATGAAATATGTTAATTCAATGACACCAACACTGATTTGGGCAAAAGCTAAAGAAACATTAGCAGTACAGCATAAACAATGAATTATATATACATGTATCTACACTTCAGCAAAATGTTGGAACTTTTGAATATCATGAGCTGTTTAAACTTTTTGATACGATGGTTTTGCCGATTCTTACGTATGTATTCAAAATTTGGTGATATAATTACTCTAAAGATACAGAAAATGTTCATATCCAATTTTGTGAAAAATATCTTAATCTTTTTTTTTTTTTTTTTTTTTTTTTTTTTTGAGTTACCAAATGGCAGCCCGTTTATTTTTTTCATTTTCACATTATCAAGATATTATATAACAATACACATTTATAAACATGAGTACTATAAGCAGTGTTGTGAAAATGTGTGTGTGTGTGAGAGAGAGAGAGAGAGAGAGAGAGAGAGAGGGAGGGAGGGAGGGAGGGAGGGAGAGAGAGAGAGAGATGATGATGATTAATCATGTTCATTATAAGATCAATACATATTGATGTTAATTATATAAGGTTGCTATATTGGATTATTCAAATTTTATTGAGTGCCATTTCTATTATGCGTTTCCAGTTTGGATCTCGCTTGGGCTAAGATTTGCATTTTACATTTAAAAATGAAATATTTTGCTAAAAAAATATCAAAATTTATTATTGTTTTTTGTTTTGTGTAATCGTCATGGATGCCCAATGATATATTTTTAAAATTAAAAGCTACATTAATACCGTTTTGTGATAAGAAATCATTTTTTTTTGTCCAGAAATGTTGTACATGAGCACAGTCCCAAAATAAATGTTGTACTGTTTCTACATGCATATTGCAGAATTGACATAAACTTGAATTTACGAAATGGCATTAGTGTAAGAATTTATTTGTGGGTATAATTCTACATAAATACTTATATTGAAATAACCTCAATCTCGAATAAATAGTACATGTAATCGGTGATAAAAAGATTTTTTTCCAGTTCAGATTTTCATAGGAGTCATTCCATTTTTGTTGAGCTTTATTTGTAATATTGGTAGTTGTTTTCGATATATATGTCTCATATATAATTTTATTTGGTTTTCAGTACATTTAAAATCCTGCCAATGAAAAAAGTTCTGTCGTTGTTGTTGTATGTTGTATGTTTCATGTTTAAGTTTTTCTTTCCAAGAGTTCGGTATGAAAGCAATTATTGAGTGGTATTTTAAGAAATCTGAATTGTCTAGATTGTAAAGTTGTTTGATCGTATTAAAATTATATAAGTTCTTATTTCTGTAATCATAAAGTTGTTTAATATATTTTATTCCTTTATCCAGCCATACTCTATAAAATATTGTTTTATTGTTATTTTGTATAAATGAGTTATTCCATATGATTTCATCTGTGATGTTTGTTATTTCCGAATTAAAGTTTACCTTTGCCCAACTTTGTAAAACATCCCTTAAGAACATATTTTTGAATTTATTGGTTATATCTTTATATGTTATGTTTGATTGTAATAATAATTTCCCACCAAATTTGTTAATTTCATTCATATAATTATCTTTCCAGATTCCGGTATTTTCTTCGTTAAAAATTCTTTTGATCCAACTTGCTTTTATTGAGTATAGATATGCATTCAAAACTATCATTTTTAATCCCCCATATTTATAGTCTTTTTTAATTGTGTGTCTTGCTATTTTATCTGGTTTATTGTCCCATAAGAATGAATAAAGTTGTTTAGTGATTTCAGTTATTGTGTGATCCGGTGGGTTTTCTAGTACTGTCAATGGGTATGTTATTTTTGGCAGGGCAAATGTTTTTATGACTGTTATTTTTCCTAATAATGATAAGTTATGTTTCTTCCATTTTGTAAGACATGAATACATTTGGTTTATTTTAGTATTAAGATTGATTTCTACTCGTTTGGCTTTATTATTTGTGAAGATGATTCCTAAAGTGGCTGCTTGATTAGATGTCCATGTAAATTTTTTCATTTTGCAATAAATTTTGTCTGTATATTTTAGGGATCCTGCTCTTAATACTGTGGATTTATTTAGGTTCAATTTAAGGCCGGATATTTTACTAAATTCGTCTATAGTTTTAATAAGAGTATTGAAAGTTTTTTCTGACCCATCAGTAACAAATGTTGCGTCATCAGCAAACAGGCTTTTTTAAATTTCTTTTTCATTAAGTTTGATACCTTTTATATCTTTATTGTTACTAACAGCTAATGATAAAATTTCTATCGATATAATAAATAAATATGGAGAGAGAGGGCATCCTTGACGTACATCACGTCCTATTTTAAAAAAATCAGACATGTAACCATTATTAAAAACACAGCCTTGCATGTCGTTGTAAAAAACATTAATCCATTTTTTAATTGATTCTCCAAAGTTAAAATAATCGAAAGTTTTATAAATGACATTGTGATCTACACTGTCAAATGCTTTTTCAAAATCTGCAAAGAATAATAGACTAGGGTGGTCGTTTTCATTTACATAATTTAGTACATCATATATAAGTCTTATATTTTCACCGATGTAACGGTTTCTAATAAAACCAGTTTCTACCTTATCAATTAAAATTGGTAGTACATTTTTTATTCTATTCGCAATTACTTTTGTAGCTATTTTATAATCGGTATTCATAAGTGAGATAGGCCTCCAGTTGTTTAATGATGTTAAATCTTTATCTTTTTTCGGAATTAAATTTATAACGCCTTGCTTTTGCATTTGAGTGAGGTTACCTTTTTCATAAGAATAGTTGATAGATTTTACATAAAAGCTTTTTATGTCTGACCAAAATATCTTGTAAAAATCTGTTGTTAAGCCATCTGACCCAGGACTTTTATTATTTTGCATTCTAAATAAAGCGTTTACACATTCTGTTTCTGTTAAAGGACCTTCGCATGATAGCTTTTGAATATCATTTAAAACAATATTATTTTCAGGAAAAAAGTTAAAGGGTGATTCCTCTAAAGTTTGCTTAGTGTATAAATTTTCATAAAATTGTTTTGTTTCTTTTAAAATTTCATCTGATTTGGTAATCACGATCATTGATTAATAACCTAGATATAAGTTTTTTTTTCACTCTTTTTCTTTTTTAGATTTGAGAAGTATTTAGTATTTTTATCTATTCCATCAATGTATTTAGCTTTTGATCGTATATAATATCCTTGAGCGCGTTTAAGAGTGATGTCTTCAAGCTCTTCTTTTTTATTTTTTATTTGCTTTACAATATCTTCATTTAGTGGCTCATTTACTAGTTTTATTTCTAATCTGTCTATTTCTCCGATAATTTTAGTTTCATCTACTTTTTCTTTTTTCTTCTTTAAACAGCAATAATGGATAGTAACATTGCGTATAGTACCTTTAATAAGTAATGTATTAGGGTTTGTGTTTGAATTTCTGTCAGTAATATCTTTAATACTTTTTCTAATTTTTTGCTGATATTCCTTGTCTAAAATAACTGAATTATTCAATTTAAAATATCCTGGCCCATAAGGTTGACGTGAAAAATTAATTTCTATGTGTACCAAGGAATGATCAGACCGAATACCTGATGAGACGTTGCATTTAGTAATATTGTTTATCAAATTTGCAGATATAAGGAAGAAGTCAAGTCTACAGAATATAGGAGGTTTGTGGTTTGAATGCCATGTGAATTGTTTTTTGTCAGTATGTTTTATGCGCTAAATGTCACAAAGTTCATAATTATCTTTGATTGCATTTAGTTTTGCGCTACTTTTTTTGTTTGTGTCTTGTCTCCCGTTTTTCTTGTCAATATTAACAACGAGAATAGTATTGAAATCACCCCCTATAATTATTGATTTTTCACTATTGGTTGCTATAATTTGCTCTAGGGTGTTAAAAAAAGTTACGTCATCTGTATTTGGTCCATAAACATTTATAAGCATTATTTCAGTTTCATCGATATTTATTTTTAAAGTTTGCAAACGACCTTCAATTATTTCTTTGTGTTCAATGATATCATAAGAATGATTTAATAAAATACCAACACCTTTACTATTCGAACAATCACCACTTAAAAATAATTTATTTCCCCACTGTTTTTTCCCATATATCATATTCTATTTTTCTGCATTGACTATCTTTAAGCCAGCTAAAAATATGTTTACGTTTTTTTGACATCACTTAGCCCTTTTACGTTAAATGAACATATATTTGTTTTCATTGGTGATATGTAAAAAATTGTAAAAAATAGACCTGATATATGGCAACCTTAGAAACATACAATGTAAGTTAATGTTGAAAGGCATCAGCCTCCATGAATGTATAAGAAAAGAGATGAGAGTTAGAAGAGAGTGACAATAAAAAACAAGAAAATATAGACTTGAGTAACAGTCTATCATTGCAGGAGTATATAATAGCCTAAAATAAAAAATGATATGTGTACAGGGCCACGAGCCAAAATATCTTCATTTCAGCAATCATCATATATAGTCGAACAAAATTGTAGAATACTGAAGCAAAAACACAGCTATATACACTCAGCTATATATACTCAATTATGTAGTGGTCATATACATGTTGATACAAGTTCTTATAATCAGTATAACGTGGCCAATACTCGCGTATATAATGGTTTTGTTTCTATACTTTGCACATGGTTATTATATTTACATAATGAAGTTTTACTTTTGTGTGTATATATGTAAAAGAAGATCCGCTGATATATGTGTAGGAAATTATATGAACAAAAATAATATAAAATAAAATAGTATTACGACTTTAAAATTAATTATAAATAAGCAGATAGTTTGCATAAAGAGAGATAATAGCACTGTTTCTCCGCAATATTTTACTGTGTTAAAGTGACCACTATATAATTTTTCTAACAATAACAGTGAATAAATTATTTTAGAATGTACTTAATTTGCATCTTAACATTCCTAAAGACAAATAATGTTTTGCATAATAAATGAGATTCATACATACTAATACATTTTTTTTACACATAAATGTATTTATATTTTATAAAATTTTATATTCTTCGCACACACATGCACACACATATACATAACCCGACCATTACAATGGCCTATAAATATGCTATTACAAAAGTGGATATCCGTAGATATACCTAGAGTTGGAACTACTTGGTTTTTTGCTGTATTTAAGTAACGGATGTGATCACTTGCATCATGATTATTTCAGTGTTTGTAAAAATGCCTAGTGAAAAATAAAAAAATAAAAACACTAACAAAATTAATCACGATCATCCATATTAGTATATCCAGTTTGATATTATCTATGACAACACTATTTTTTACAATGTAAAAAAAAAAATACAAAAAGACTAACAAACTCTTTTTAGTTTTTAAGTCCTATACTAATACACGTCTTACATTAATAGAATACTTCCTTATTCTTATTCGATGTATGGTCTTACCCGATACAGGCAGTTTTAGAAGTATCTCACTTATAAATCGATATTAGAAGTTTAGTTGTTGTTGTTCAACAACAAGAGACATGCCAATCGATCGTCGTATATAAATGATGTAATTTAATCCCGACCCACAAGGCTAAAACGCTATAAGGGTACACTTACATTATACAGCCTACATTATGACGAACGCTAAACTAGCAGTTTTGTGTATAATATACCATGTCCATATTCTATTTGATTTACATGTTTATAATTTATATATATATACATGTTTATATATAATGTAAACTCGTAAATAACTAAACATATTCACACATGGGCATGTACATGTAAATTGAAACTGTTTAACACTAGTAGGCTAAAGTGTACAAAATATTGTGTATTTTCTTTCAGAATCACAAAATATGTCATATAATAGTTTAATAAGAAATAACAACAATAAACTGATTTAATTTATCGCTTAAAATGTTATTTAACAAATTTTAAGCATAGAGAACAATTTGTAAATATTCCATTATAAAACAACCCACCTGATCGCACCAAGACAAAATATTGGAGTGTAATATAATCAATAATCAATAATTGCAGCAGTGTTTTTGCATGATATTGTAATATAACTTTAAAAATTCTATATTTATTTGCACATTTCTTACAGCATTTGGATTGTATTTTTAGTATACACATAAATAAGGTTCACATCATATAAAGCATATCTTAGCAAGACGGCATTTTAATGTTATTATATATTTCAAACATGCGATATGCCAGTACAGTAAGAATGCATTCAGCGTCAAATTGGTAATAAAAAACAAATAGCGCACATATTTATATATATATAATAATATCTTAATCTTTACAAAAATACGTTTCATGCTTTCTCTTTAGGTGAATGAGGAAGATACCCGTTGTATATTAATTATTATTTTAAATGTATAATTTATTGGTTAAGGCTTACCCGTATGAATCGTAATAGAAACCCTAAACAATGTTATATTATGTTAAGAAAACTTGATGATGTTGGTAGAATGTTCGTCTACACATGTTTACTTTTTAGATATGGTTTTAGTTTCGCCTGGATTTTAGATTATGCTGAAAAACGAAAATTTGTTATTTTGCATTATTCAAACAAAGTGTTATTGACTGTGCTGAACAAAATTGGCAGTCGGATATTCTCAGTCACACAAAGCTGTTCATTATGAAAACTTTAAAGCTCTTTTATGTTGAAAAATATCTTACTTGATCAAAACCTATAATGTTTAAAATTGCTTTTTCAAAATTAAGATGCTCAGCTCACAAACTATATGTAGAAACTGGAAGACACAATATTGTTGCTTACGAAGATATAATTTATATACTTTGTGCAGCTGGAGATGTATGCATGGAATGTTCCTATTATGAAGATTTACGCAATGAATAACTTTTCAATATTTTGAATATAACTAAAGCAAAATTAAATTCATTTTAGAGATAAATGAGTATAACCAATGAACAAAAATTAAAAACTAAAGTATCTAATAAAAGAAATATATTTTTCTAATCACTCGACATGTAAACAAATGAAAATCAATTGTTATCTATCTATTAATATACGTTTTATATTAGTAACACTGCTGTCACATTTCACTATAATTATACGATATAAATGTAATTATGTATTATGGGTTTATTTATTGCTTAATAAAACATTTGTCATTGTTTTTGTCATAAATATTATTTCTTTATTAATTATGAACAGCGGTGTTACATGATATTGTAAAACATATGATCTTTAAACTATCATTTTTGTATGTAATTGCAATTATAATTTCGTTATGGTATAGTAAATATCATTTTGGTATGGAATTAGTAATATCAATCATTTTTGTATTAAATTGTAAATAATATTTGGTAAGCTATTGTAAATATCATGTGTGTGTTATATGGCAATTTGAAACGCTATTGTTACATGGAATATCATTTTATTATCATATTGTATTTTTATGTTTGGTGTGATATTGTATCTACCGTTTTAGTATGATATAATAAAGAGCATTGGTCGAAATTTCCAAATATGTTACTGTTACACGTATCTTACACATCTTGTTCATGAAATGTAGGAACCAGAGTTCGATTAGTTGGTGGTCATAACCTGTATTCTGGACGAGTTGAAGTAAACCCTGGTAATGGATGGGGAACTGTGTGTGATGATAGTTTCGACAAAACGGATGCAATAATAATTTGTAAAATGTTGGGATATTACATAAGCGACAGGTAAGCTAGCCTATGTTAACATTACGATGTGTGATTTTCATCTGATTTAAAGAAGCGAAATGGATAACAGTTTACATACATAACAGAATGTAAAGTATAATGGTGAAGCCATTCAGTTGTTGTTTTTATTATTTGATATTGGCATTAGCTGTTTTAAAGATCTTTGTTGCTTATTGAGTGGTATTATTTTCCTGGACACAAACTCACATTACCACGTATTACATGAGCATATTTAGGGAACCAGAAAGAAAATGTGTATTTGCAGTCTTATGGTACTGAACACATGGTAATAAAATGTAGCGGATACACCCAACTACTTTGTTTATTGCAAAGCAATGTTATACAAATGAAACATGAAATTGTTGCTTTTACGATTATTTTGAGTAACTTAAATTGAATAAAACGCACTAGGATATTAAATAGTTGTTTCTAAATGTTTACACTAGTCCAATTAATGTTAATAGAACAGTTACAGCTGTGATCAAATGAATACTTACGAATCATTCACAAATACATGTGTATAGAATGGGCATTTTATGTATAAATATTTATTTATATATGCATAAATAAATAAATAAATAAATAAATAAATAAATATAGTCAAATTAGAAGAAAAATATATAAATCATCACAGATATTGAGCCGACAATTTACACGACACATGTAGTCAGTATTGTTACGAATGCTGTAGGTGTGAAGGGACAGCAGAAAAAATCCAGCAATACACGAGTGTGAGACAAACACAACACTTATTATTTGGATGCAAATTAATCCCATGGCGGCTAATACACATAACTATTTTTTGTTAGTTTTCATCACGATTGTGCGACTAGATAGGGTGTCATCGGTTCACATTTATAAGTTCAGTGTGAATGCATCATAGGAAAAATACCTGTTTATATCCTATGAACGCATACCGATTAGCGTCATTTCTAGCTTCATGAAATATTTTTGTATAACACAATAAAAGAGATGACGTAAGAAATGTCATAAAAACATGTGATGTTACAGTTCCTTTTATCGATTCAAAATTATGAGTACATGGATTCCATTTTCTTTTATGGAGTAACAATTGACAAACGGGCATGTTGGGAAGACTGGAAGCATTAATAATATAAGGAATCAATGTTATTAGTTGAATGTTCATGAGATAATCATGACAAATGCAAAATGTAAAGTTTAAATGAAGGTCACATTATTTACACTGGCACATGTAAGTTCGCATATCATGGATGTTCAACAAATAAACGTCTTTCCCTTATAATTGTTCTTAAGATATTGTATTATAACATTACACATTTTACAACATAATACTAAACTGTATCTTATTTCCACAGTTATGTAGAATCGTACCAAGCAGCACATTACGGCCAAGGCAATGGATCCATCATTATAGACGATTTACAATGTAATGGCAATGAGATCGACATATCAATGTGTAAATCAACTCCCTGGTACCATCACAACTGTGGCCATGGTGAAGATGCATCTATAGCTTGTCGAGGTTGGTTAAACATTGATTTGAGTTCATGACACGTCATGTATACTTGCAAATATGTTCATATACATGTTTACGTTTGTTCCACATTTGGTTTTAGTTCATGACACATCATGTATACCTGTAAGCATGTTACTAATACTTTCGACGTTTGTTTCAGATTGGTTTATGACATGTCATGTGTTCTTGTAAATATGCAACTATTAATGTGTTTGTTCCTCATGCAATTTGGTTCGAGAACATGACCCGTCATGACCATGTTAAAAGAAACAATGTAAGCTATTGAGGTCCACATCAGGTTGAGTCCAAGGCATATCTTGTATTTGTACAAATCTATTAATACATTCCAGAGCATTAAACTAAGTAGTTTTTCACCCTTTTATCTCAATAGATATAATTAACAAAAACTAATAAAACTAATATTAATTATAATATTAATAAATTCTGCAAAATACATACAAATAATATATATATAATGACTGTAATAATAATACGGCCTAATACAAAAATGACAAGAGTATTTAATCCGTTAAAATAGGGGAGGTGGTTCACCTAACATCGCATCTTGATCCTGACAACAGTTCATATTTGTAGTTTCCAGCTTTATTTTAACATTTGTGAATTTCCATAAAATGAGTATCAAGATTTGTTTTGTTTATGACTATCGTAATATATTGTTAAAATTTTTATATTTGACTTCCCAAATCATCAATTTAAACTTTGGTTTATTTATGATATAATATTTTTCTAACGTAGAAATATTTCCACTTGGTTGTGGCACCATTACGACGTTAATTATCAATTGGATAAAATGTATAGTTTTAGTTATCAAATTTCAAACTCTTCTTTGAATACGATACTTTGTTTGTATCTCTTCTACTAATAAACATTTATACACGTAACGAGGAGAAACGTAAATGGAGTAAAAAAAATCTAAAGACTTAAGAGAGTTACGCTGTTTCTTTCAGAACACAGTCACCAATCAAGTCGACATGATACAGTTTTCTTATCAATAGTGTTAAAACAAGTATGATAAAGTATGTCAGATAGTAAAGCATCATCCCTCTTATTAAAAGTATCTATTAATCCGGACCACTTGCTAACAAACCAGAATAACAGGATAATTTGTTTATTACAACGTCATCAATATAATGTTAACATCCTTTATCTAAATTAAAACTTGGGTGACTTTTAAGGATGAGCTTGTAATAATGTAAGTGTAATTTGGTTAATAAACTTGATATTTAATCATTTCTTGACATGTAAAGTGGACGTAAAAATATATATTGTGTATATATATTAGATATTGCTTAACCGTATACGCATTTTGTGAGATCTAGACGAAATTGTTGGAGTGAGGTTAAACAAATAATTCATTTTCATTGAAGTAGTTTTGCTATTGTGTAGTAACACCGGGCTTGTACAGTTTCCCTAATTCCGCATAACAAATTGCGGTCATGGATTACTGAAAACAATAAAATGTTCCTCACCCGAATAGACGCTGTTTATTTAAATATGATAACACTTGCTTAATTCCCACATGTACATATGCCAACACAACATGTTGATATGTTTCAGGTAATTACTACCTTACAACTAAACCGTATTACAGAACAACTTACCCCTGGACTCAACACACTACACTGGATTATAGAACAACTTATCCCTGGTGGATAACAACTAAAGGTTAGTAAATGTAAGCTTGTCACATAGTGTCACGCGTTATACAATTCAACATTTACAGCTGCTGTATTATAAACGTTCAGACATATATCAAAGTAAAATACCTGTGACATGGTGTCTCGCGATATCCGATTCAATTATTAGTTATGTTGAATTGAAACGCCTATAATATACTAGAGTAAGAACCTGTTACATGGCGTCACTTGATATCGAACTTTCTATAATATATTGCTACACTATCAAACATCTTTAACCATATTGTTGTGAAAAAAAAGTTGACATGGTGTCACATTATATCCAATTTGACATTTTCAGGATACAGTATTGAGCGTGCCATCAGTGTCCGGTGTAACGATTACGGCTGGGATATCACTGTAGATATGTACCGACTGAGACAAATATACCCAGGTGCCATCGCCTCTGATATCTACCTGGGAGAAAACTCGTGTACGGGAAATTATAATGGGTACAGTGTCACGTTCCAGCAAGGCCTCCGGGAGTGTCTGACCAGTGAAAGGGTAAGTGATACAGCAAATATTAAATACTACATAGTACGTATTGCTTTTTAAGTTCAACATGGTCAAGCGTGTGTACTCATGCATACTCATGGTATCAGAAAACATTTCAGAAAAAATGACTTTTCTAACACTTAAGTATCTTCATAGCTGTTAAATCTATACAAATGAGGTAATACCTGAATCATTACGGTATCGTGTGTAAGAATTTATCTGGCACTCATCAATCTTCGCCAATATGTTCGAGCGTTTAAATTCTTCACAAAGTTATTCGAAATGCGACCTGAAGCCGATTTAGTACTTTAGGTATCGGTTTATCAACTTCGGACACCGAAAAATAATTTACGGGTATACACGGAATGTGCCAGGAACAGTAAAACTTTGATAGCTCGTCTGAGAGCAGATAAGTGGTTCGAGCTATTTGTGGTGTTCCAGCCGTAGACATTCTACTGTAAATATGTTTATTCATATACTGTTTATTGTAGCAAACGTAGTACCGCATTCTATTATCGACTATTGATATTAAATAAAAGAAAGCACAGTATACATTTCATTTTTAGATTAGAAATGATGTTCTCCTATATACCAACGAGCTGGTGTACGCCCAGCACGACCTCAATCACCCGTTTATCATCCGCCATTACAACTGGACAGTTGGTGTAGAATGTGACGTACAGAGAAACGAGACATCTTCAGGTAATTAACTTATGTTATATCTTTAGCAATATCTGAAATATGTACGACAAATAAGTTTATTTGTGTAATATTTAATATGCTTATAAATAAGATATATTTGAATAAGTATTAAATCAAATTCAAAAGCAAATTTTTGTGGAGCAAGATTCCCTGTAAAATACTTTAAATAGTTGCATGCATGTTGCTTTCTGAAAAACAATATAAAGTAAATAATGCGTATTTGTTTTGTGAATACTGACACTTCCATTAAAAGCACATTAAGATAAACTGTGTATGTTCCTTAAAGGTCACCTGCACCACGATTCCAACAGTAACACAGGACACTATGTTACTGGTACCAGTCACTACACAGTCAACATGACGTTCTTTAGTGACCCGAATTTCCTATATCCGATACAAGGAAATCCGTTACACGTGGAAGTCGGTACAAAAGTGTACGTCAAGGTGTTCACAACGGCCTCTGATTGGACAATCAAGATGAAAGTACACACCTGTTACACGAAACCAACGCCAAACTCTCCAGAACACTTGAATTTTAACATTATAAAGGACGGGTAAGTTTTTTTTTATCGAAATCATTTAAGCAGATGCAGTTTGCAAGTGTAACTATTTCAATGTTGACTATTGAAATGTCTTAGATATTATGTACAGAGTATCGCGCTGTTTTTGTAAAGTTATAAAGTAATATATAATCATATAGTTACGACTTTAAAATAACCCAATTTGTCCACAAAATAGTTGTAATATTTCATTGATATATACGGTTGTAATATTTCATTGGTATATATGGATAGTAGATTTAAGTTTCTATAAAAGAGTAACACAATTTTATCAGTTTTAAAAAGATCACAATATTACCTTAGATTCAAACAGTGTTATATCACTTGTTCCCTCGAGTCTCAAGTGTGTCTCACATAATATGAAGTTTTATTGATGCAAGCTAGTAGATACCAAGATATACTATTGCTAAACAAAAGGGCCTAATATTATCTGAATCGCTCTACTGAAAACAAATCGCTATAGGATTTTTTTGTAAGTTATATAACTGCTAGGCATGTTTGATTTTAGAGGGGACCTCCGTGCAACGCTACATGTAATATATCTAAGGACTATGTATTTAACTTTCAGAGAACATGTTTTTTTTAAAGTGTCCCTTAAAAGGAGCTTATAAGCCCTGTTGTGGACCTTTATGGCTTTAACTTTCAGAGAAAACTTTTTATTAAATTTCCCTTAACATGAGCGTATAAGCCCTGTGGCGGAGGCATTTGTAATTAATCAGGCTAGCTCAATAGCTTGTTTGAGATCTTGTAGTTATATAACTGCTTTGCAAGTTTTGTTAAGATTCATTAAAAAATGAGGGTTGATATCGCGTCTACAAGAAAAGGGTTAACAAACGAAAGCCTGACAACAGACGACGGACAATTTACCTAAGATTCGCTAGCATTTGGTCAGTAGAGCTAAAAACTATATAAATGTTCTAAATATAAAAGTCCTAGTATTATATCTTAAATCAAATAAAAGTATATTCACTTTTGACATTGAATTTCCGTCTCAGTCATAGTAGTAAAAACAATTTTCAAACGTTATGTTTACCATTATTGGATCAAAAATGAAAACAGAGTTATTTCATTTTGTCCCTTAATTATGTTTAATGGTATGAATACACATTCAGGGCTTAGTATCTTATTCACTTTAGATGAGAAGGTAGATAAAATAAGTTTGCGTTAACATCTCTCTCAACAATTAATTTTGCACTGTTCTACATATAGATAAATGTACTTCTGAAACACTTAACACATTGCCAATGCTTCTAAAAGTATGTGTCTTGTTTCTATAAATAATCCTCTGTTGGTCCAAATATTCAGCTTAAAACATGTGATTGACCAGCTTGCTTTTTCACATTTTCAGTGGTTTGATGACACCTCTTCATTTTTGCTAATTTGCATATTTGAACTGTTATATCGTTCGTCATCAAACAATATCCAATGTCATTCAATCTTGTCAGAACTTGTAAAAATGTTCCAATGTTCTCATATGTATAAAGAAACTTGACATGTGTATGCATTTTCAAAAAATAATAGTGCCTAGCCGATTTATACATCTCTTATTTCTTGGAGGCAAGCCTCTAGCTAAGGTCAAATTAGGGAGGTAATTCTTAGTGAGAACTTCAGCCATGCATATATGAAGTAAAATTGATGTAACGTTTAAACTAACTAATATACTATTATAGCAATTCCAGCTCGAAATAAAAACATGTCAATATTTAAAATTTCGAAACAGTACATGAGACATACCCAAGAAACTTTATAAAAGTGTTATTTTGTGTCCAGAACTACTGATATAATACATATGGCATTAACATATTTTGTCGCCAGTACTTTGTGTATCGATTTTAAAAAATAACCATTTAAACAGAATGATAACTATTTCTTTACAATACGATTTAAAAATGCCAACACATTAATATACAAAAAGAAGATGGAATTCTTTTTTGTGCTTTATATCTCAATCTTTTTATTTGTACAAGCGCAGATAATGATCTAGTACCATTACAATTAGATGAATAAGCTAAACATTTTTATGTTCTAAAGAAATATGAATCTAAAATATATACTACTGAGATGGTGGCTACGACTATATTCTGCACACTTAAACAACTTTAAATTACAAACTTTACTACTTTCTAAAATGAGATAAACTATTCTTGCGTTTTATTCAAATATAGTTTGATACATAAAGAAACATTATTCTTATTCTGTTTTTATATTTCAACCATTTTGCAGATGTGAAGTTGACAGTAACACTCACATAATCTCACAGTCTTCCCATGAAACACGTTTCGTTTTTGAGGACTTCGAATACACGTCGAACCATGAAGGCATCTACGTCTACTGTGATGCCACATTCTGTGGGTCGTCTGACTATTCCCGTAATTGTCTGCAGACGTGTAATCCCGTTGTCAAAAGGAGGGGTGTGCTGCCGTCTGGTTTAGCTAATGGCACTGTCACGACAACAACAGAAACACCTGTCGATGAACTGACGACAGATGCAGAAGCTGTCACAGAAGAAATACAATCACAAACCACGGAGAGCGTACATAACGGTAGTGACCAGGACAAGGAATGATTCAATGGAACACCGAACAATAATAAAAACTGACTTTACTCTAATTATTCTTTCGATTATAAACTTTGATTATATGTGAATTTTAACCTTGATATTTAGGTTAGACAAATGACTTGTTTATTGTTTAACTTCGATAATACTACATTCATAATTGATCTAATTCACTAATAAAGTCTACAATTAACATATATGTTATTAATTTACTGTGTTATGAAATGTGTAATATTATGTTCAAAAACATATAGAGACCGTTCAGGATTTAATTTACAAGACTATATCCAAACTAATTATTTTCAACAAATTTAGATGTCCCGAAGATAACAGCAGTATGCAATTATTTGATGTGTTAACGTTATAGGTAAAGTTTATACTTGACGTCACTGTCAAACGCTTGTTTATCGACAAAATAGTTATAAATATTTTTAGTAAATACGACTTAAAAGTTATACTGTTTCAGGATCTTATAAAAACAAGATAGACGTTGTTTTGTTGTACGTCGTTCCGTTTTGTTTTATCACTGCACTGTACCGCAGCGCTGGTCTAGTGGTTAGGCGTCTGCATTGCATACAGTATGCTGTGTGTACGATTCCCAGCCGAGTCATTTTATTGACTTGAAGTATGGTACTAGAAGCTTTCGGCTATTGTCCAGGATTTAGAAGAGAGTTCTCTGACTGCTCGGTCCTCCATCTTCATTTTGACCTAAATGAGTATAAATCTTGGACACATAGACTAATCGTAAAAACTTAATGGTCTTTCGTCGACTACATTAAAATGAAATTGCATGGTTTAAACTAAAGTAAAATCAACTAAAACCATTACGTACGCATTTTTGAAACATTGTTTCAAATAATTTAATTTATAATTTGAAATAATCTAAATTTTGATCTTTAAAATGTGTTTGCTTTAAATGTTATGACCTTCAGTATACACGTATTCGAATCACTTGATTAAAACAACGAACAACCTAAATATTATGTTATATGTAAACTACCTCTATCCCATCTGTTGAGCATAGAGTGCTCTGAATATATCTCAATAAGTCTTGGTTGTACAAAGGAAAAACAAACATTTATATGGTCCGAGCAGATACATGCTAATATTTACATTCGTGACGGAACTCATGTATTGTAGTTGTATTTCATGTTTTTTGGGGGCGGTGCTTTAGCAGCCTCTCTCAGAGCTAACATGATTTTTTTTCTATACCGCAAATCTACAACCGTGTATCGTGTTAATGCAAACCTGACAACCACCAATCAAATAGTTCCAACACCTGAGAAGCGTTCGAACGAAAACATTAATATTATAACAGAGAGCGACGATTTACTTTCATTTCCTGTCATGTTTGTGTTTGAACCATATCAGATTTGCCGAGATCGGGTCATTTTTCATGATATTTCTCGTTAGTGTAAAATAGGCATGGCATTTTAACTTAAAATTTAACCTAAGTATTAAATATATTGCATGTTGACATTGTTACCGGTGTATCGATGTTACCGGTGAATCGATGCTAGATAAATGACAAACGGAATCTGGTGGTGTTGCTTGTGTGCGTGTATGTCATAATTCATCATGTAATACATAGGATGGACTTAACTGATGAACATCTATGAAATAAAAATTGGTATGTAACGGCTAATTTAAAGTAAAGGTAAGCCCTGGGTGCACTTACCTATAAATATTTACTCTTTCAGGATCTAATTAAACACATGTTTTTTAATTATTAAGATATATGAAAATACACCCATCTCTCATACATACAAGATTGTTAATAACTAAAAAAACAAACATTCGTTCTAAGTCAATAGGAGCACTTCCACACGTGTAAACACAATTCATAAAGGGGTTTTGTTTTTATATATTATCTCGCACAACAAGTATGTTTGATGTTAACAATACATTTGTGTTCTAGATTGACGGTGATTATTATTTAAGAAAAATAGACGTATGCCGGGATGATTGTTACATTTGCTGTTAACAATTAGATGTAGGTAACCGTATGTGTGTATACATCAATATCAATTGTCAAGTGTGTACCTAAACGGATATAACCTGTTCTCGTGTGTATATTTACATTATAAAGTAATTGTAGAAATAATAAGTCTATCCCAGACCTCATACAGTATCTCCCGAATAACCACCAATGAAAAAGCAGGGAATTATATGCATGCCCCACAATTCATAGCAATTGAACGCTTACAAACTATGACGTTAGTCAAACTTTTAGTTGAAGCTACTGACCAATCAACGTTCTCAAACGAGGCTTTCCTAACATTGCTATTTAACGGAGCCAATCGGGAGAGCTGGTGTCCGTACTACAGACTAAGAAGTACTTGTGTGACCAGTGCTTGTAGAATTAACAATGATGTGCTCCTCGCGATGGCTCCTGGTATATGCGTCTTAACTAGAAACACTTGACTTCTATTTTTAATTGATTTCTCTATCTATAGGAAGTATCTATTTTCCTATTCTAATACTAAGATTGAACACGAGGTTTCTTTAGACTGTACTTAAATAAAATAAGACATTTTGTTGGCACCCAACTATTAGCCCATAAATATACTATATTTTTTTTAAAAAGCGAATACCAAACTGTCGTCAGGTTTACTAATACTCAAGTTTTATTTAAAAACTAAACACACACACACACAAAGTTGGTATACCTATCTTACCGAGGTTTTCCTGTATAAACTATATATCACTACGTCATTCTATTTTTAGATGGAACCTTCCGTATTAGGGGTGTTTGTAATATGATAGCAGATTTATCTGTTACATAAACTATAAAATAAACTAGATATCAATATTAAGTGTTTGTACTACTGTCTGTTCCGATAGCGTAGTGGTAACGGTTTTAACTGTCAACCCAAATGTCGCGAGTTCGAGACGTACCTATGTTGAATTTTTATTTGCCATAAAAGTAGCAGGAGTGTCTTGATATATAATATTAACTGTGTTATACTATTGTCCGTTAAAACAACTACAAAATTAATAAAATGCATCGATTTTTTGTTAAAATCAACGTTCACGGAGAAAATTTAAATTTACTTACAATGTTTTATTCATATGCACATGTACATATTTCGTCAGCTGTAATCCGCAGCAGCAAGTCGGCACCGGCATCGGAGGCTCCTCGGAAGCCACAATCAGACAGAATTGTTTTAGATGATTTTGACTTGGTGTGGTGAGACACTACGCTATAAGTTTCGCACAACAATTAATTTTGTACTGTTCTACATATACAGACATGCGCTTCTTGAACACTGGATACATTATCAATGGTTCTAAAAGTGCATTGTTCCCATAGATTGTCCTCTGTTGGGTTAATTATGCGGAAAAAAAAATTGAGGTTGACCAGGTTGCTTTTTCACAATTTCGATGGTTTTACCAAACAGTTCCCAATGTCATCCAAATAATAAAAATGTTCCCATATGCACAAATGACATTTTATGTATTTTAACAAAAAGAAAAAAATGTCAAACCGCTTCACACAGCTCTTATTTTTTTGGCGTAAAAACCTTGATACCGTCATGTAATAATGTAAGGGGGGTAATTCTTAAATGAGACCTGTATACAGGCAAAGTATATATAAAAAGAGGTTGCTACCAACATTTACCAAATTAAAAAACACATTGAAACAGTACACTGGGATACTTTCATGGAAAATACATTTTAAAAAAAATCAACATAAATAAGGCTCGAACTCGCGATATTTGGGTTGACAGTTCAAACCGTTACCACTACGCTATCGGAACAGACAGTGGTACAACACACTTAATATTGATATCTAGTTTATTTTATAGTTTATGTAACAGAAAATCTGCTATTATACTACAAACACCCCTTATACGGAAGGTTTTATCTAAAAATAGAATGACGTAGTTTAAAAATAGCTGAATCGGTTTATAACTACTTATTTTCGAGTATGTTTTTGTTTTGTTTTGTGGCACATTAATATTACCACGAGGAGCGTTCATTTAAAGTTGCAACTTGACCAACAAAAGCGGTTTTATGCACGAATACCACGTGAAAGTTAAAATGTGTATCCAGTGCTTTACCGTTCAATCAATACAATATTTATTCAAATCTGTCCAGTAATTTTGATTATATAGTAATTGAAATAATATATGTATACGCTGAGTATGAGTATGTCAACTAAATTCGCACGCAACTACGTAGTAACATTATAATACATGTTACAACTACGTGGTTACATTATAATACATGTTACAACTACGTGGTTACATTATAGTACATGTTACAGCAGGGCTGCGTTCATTTCGGTTAAACGTTTGATAACGTTAGCTACAAGCGTCTCCTGGACACTCGCTCAACCTCATATTAGCACGAAGTACGCATTAATTTTAGGGAACCAATCATAAAACGTATTTGCTGTTTAACGGTGCTGAACACAGCCCGGGATTACCAGCCAGTACAATGTCTAATGAACTATATGCTGCTTATGAAAGTCACAATGTATCATGTTCCACTGTTTGTTATTTTAGTAAGTTGTGAAACAAGTTCTTACATGTACCACTAAGGCAAATCACGCTCGAAGTCTTTCTGGTTAGAACCAGTACTAAGCATATGGGGAAAAGTGTCTTGCTCAAGGACACCACACAAAGCCGTGGCGGAGGATCGAACCCACGACCCTCCGATCATGGGTTCGGTGCTCTACCGCTGGACCACGCATGTTCCACAAAAATGGCGAGGAATGCGCTCAATATAAAAGAATGCTTAAATAACCATGGAAATATTAAATTTCCTCAAATATTGAGTTTATTTGGAGATCAATAAAACACATTTAGTAATGGAATTAACACTCTAGTAGACCAGCCCCGTCCAGTCGGGCCCGATTAGCTCAGTCGGTTACGCGTCTGACTATCAATTCAGGGGTCGTGAGTTCGAATCCCCGCCCGGCAACAGTCTCCGTGATGATTGATATACGACATTGTGTCTCATTATCATTCGTCTCTCACCGCTGATTCAAGTGGGAAAGTTATCAGTTACTTGCGGAGATGGGTTGTGCTCGAGTACTGGTTAATCCGAGGAAACACTGGTTAGGTCAACTGATCGTCTGTTAGCCATCAATAGCATAAAAATGACGCTAAATATTCAATCAATCAATCAATCAATCAATCAATCAATCAATCAATCAATCCAGGTCGTCTAAAATTGCTTGAAACCTTAATAGAGATTTACTAGAAATAGGCTTCACAATTGGAGAAACTGTGAAGATCGTGATACCACGTGGTAGAACTGTACATGGATCACTGGTTAAACAAAACCTGACAAATGTGTAAATAAACATCGCCCTGCCCTTAGGTTAATTTGATTGACACTTTTACATGATACTGCATATGCGTATACATCGTCACATGCAACCTCGTTCCTGAAGGACAAGAGTTTCTTAGTTTCTTAAAACTGAAACTGAAGTGTTGGTGCCACACCAACCTTATTCACCAGATCTAGCACCTTCTAACTTCTGGTTGTTCTCAGAACTAAATAAGTATATAGATGGTCGTCGTTTTTGGACTCGATGTGCAATCGAATCTGCTATATTCCAGTATCTGACCAGGGTACCCAATATGACTATGCCAACGGTTTCCGGAAGTGGATTAAAAGTGGAATTGTGTATTTCTGTGACGGGATGTTTTAAGGGAATACAATAAAGAATTGGTAATCATGTTGTTTCTTCATGAAATAATATCATATAATTTACAATGTCTACATAATGTTTACATTTGATTATTGTTGTATTGTTTGGGGAAAATGCAAACATATACAAAATACAATACATAAATCTCAGAAAAGAGCAGCGAGAATTATACTAAATAAGACATTGAAAACAAATTCTCAAGAAATTTCAATGAATTGCAATGGCTTCCATTTTCTAAAAGATGTTATTATCACACTTCTGTTGTAGTATTTAAAGCTATTAATAATATAGCACCACCCCTGATATCAAACCTTTTGACATTTTCAAATAATACATCATATAACTTACGATCTATTGATAGAAAAGATCGTGTTTCCCGAAAGGCTTGCACCAATTAGTTATAATAGTATACTAATACGGAATGCTATACCAGTATCTATAAGACATCTTTCAAATATTCACTCATTTAAATGTCAATATAGAAAATACCTTCTCCAATCACCTATATATGTTTTTTGTTATTGTTTGAATAAAATAGTGTAAATGTATATAATATATTCTGAGGTCAAGGTCAGAAAAGGTGTGAAAACGGTTTTAAATCCAGGTGAAGAAAATTTTAAAACTTTTTGGATTTTTAAAATAAGTACAAGTGTTTCGAACTTCAAAAAGTACATATGTGAAGGATTTTATGTGCATTACACTTCTGTAGTGATCAAATGGGAAACAATAGGCGGAATAAACGTAAAAACAGTAGTGAAGGAGATTCCGCTAAAACTTCAAAATCGAACAAAGGAGTGAAAGTCGGATCACCACCGCCGGGGGTAGGTGACATTTTATGTTCAACACCAGTACACACTTATGATATGGAAAATAGTTGCAATAGTTGCCACCATATCCTACAAATGCATTGACCGGATACGAAAATACCACATAGACCACGGAAAATCGTCGTTGTGTTTAAGGAAACGAGAGACAAAACGTACGTAAAACTTTGCCGAGAACACGTGAACGATACCGGTTTGTTCATGCATGATCAATAACCAGCGGAGGTCGTTAACAAGCGTAAATCGTTAATACCAGTCCTTAAAAAAGCAAATGATGACGGGAAAGAAGGTTACATCCGGTACAATAAGTTGAGCGAGTACACAGACGGCAAATACGGCAAAATCCTAGCGTAGGAGACAACCGAGGATGGTGTGAAAATAATTACATGGAACTGTAATGGACTAACGAAAGAAAAACGAGAAATAGTGAATTTTCTGATATATTAAGCAATCATGATATTATATTTCTACTTGAAGCTTGGACAAGCAGTAAAAGTAAAATAGAGTTAAAAGGATATAAATCTTATATTTTTTATCGCGAATTTAAACATAAAAATGCTAAACGTAGTAGTGGCGGTATTGTGTTATTATATAAAGAAACTTTGAATAAAGGCATTAAAATTGTTAGAAACCACTATGATAGAATTATATGGATTAAGCTGGATATGTATTTTTTCAATATAGAAGCTAACATATATCTGTGTGGGGCTTACATGTGGGTAGAAGGTTCACTGTTGTTTAATATTATTAATTGTGATTTGTATGAAACCTTGCAAAATGATATAGACGATTTTGATAAACTTGGTATAGTTATTGTGTTCGGTGACATGAATGGTCGTGTGGGAAATAAAGCTGACTACCTGGAGCAAGACACCCGGATTAGTGATATAGATAGCAGTGATTATGTACCCGATATACCCCTGTCGAGGGCCTCTATTGATAAAGTGTGTAATTCTCAGGGCACGCAATTATTAGACTTATGTAAAAGTACGGCATTGAGAATAGTTAACGGTAGACTTGACAAAGGATCAAGCTTTACGTATTTTTGTAAAACCGGATCAAGCGTTATTGATTACCTATTATTAAATGAGGAGTATTTTAGTTATATAAATAATTTTCAAATACTAGATTTTAATGAATTTTCAGTTCATGTACCGTTGAATTTTACCCTACATGTCTGCACAAATAAGGATTTTAACAATAAAGCAAAATCCAATAGTTCTGTAAAATTTTCTTGGAACAATGAAGAAAAAGATAATTTCCGGAGAAACTTATTTAGTTAAATCATATTTTATTTCAGATATTTTGAAATGGGGTTGGGCCACAAGTTCTTCCAACTTAGATTCGGCCCTCCCCCTACAAGTAACATTTAATTTTACAGTGTATAACAAAACAAATTACATGTTTGTGCTAATATAAACAATTATAAACATACAGTAGGTGATTGAGTGAGAGGAAGAAATGGAAGAAATAGTGGAGAGAGAGAGAGAGAGAGAGAGAGAGAGAGAGAGAGAGAGAGAGAGATTTTGCAAGCAAATAAAAGCAAATAAAAGTAAAATAGTAAAAAGTATATGATTATATTATCTTGTCTCCCTTATGACAGGCATTTTCAAATATCATAACTTTGTGTTTGGACAGGACATACTAGCACACAAGTGGGTATATATTTTTAACTAGATATATAATATATTATTATTATTATTATTATTATTATTATTATTGTTATTATCATAATATAAAAAACTATTGGTATCTTTAATAAAGTTATGGACAGCATCTACAATAGTTATGTTATCTGCTATAGATATAGTTTGACTTCCACTCAGTAGTAGATTAATATTTAATGGATGTAATGCTCGTGTTGTTTGAAACAAGACGAGTCTTTGATTGCTTTATTTAGGACATTTAAAGAAGTAGTGTTCAGCATCTTCTATGACCTCTTGACACTCACAGAAAGGTAATGGGTGCAGATGATTTCTACAAAGATCGGCATTTAAATTACTACAGTTGTTTCTAAGCCTTGCATGATAAACTGAGACACATCGTTTGCCATGAGAATACTATGGTGGTATTTTAAATTTAGTTTTTTGGCATAATGTATTTTTAAAGATTGAAAGTGAATGCGCTGCTCTAACATTTTCATCAAGCTGATTCCAAAGAGAAGTAGAAGAGGGAATGCATGACTTTCGCATTATCTCTGTTCTACAGTATGGAGTAGTATAGTTATTCCTGTTTCTTAGTGGGTATTCAGTTGTTGCACCAACTAGAGGTGGGAAAAATCATTTATATAACTTGGAATATTTGAATGGTATACATTATACATAAGGTAATATTTTTGAATTTCTCTTCTCTTTGTAAGTGGTTCCCATCCACATTCATTATGCAGTTTTTGAATAGATACTGATCGGGTAAGTCCTGTGACAATTCGTGCTGCTTCGTTTTGTAGTTTTTCTATTGAATCTGTGAAGTGCACTGTGCAACCGTCCCAGACCAATGAAGAATACTCTAGAATTGGACGCACATACGATATATACATTTGATTGAGTGCGTTTCTTCCAATAGTGAATTTTAAGTGTCTCATAATGTGTATTGTCTTGGAAGCAGAAAGTAATATGCTTTCAATATGTGTTGACCAATTACCATCATGGCTTAAAGTAACACCAAGATGTTTATGAGAATGAACAAATTGTAATAAGTATTTTCAAATATAACATTAGGTAGTCTGTCAGGTTTTCTTAAAGAGAAGAACATAGCTTCAGTTTGTTCGGATTAAAGTTCACCATCCATTGTTTAGACCATTTAGATATAATATCAAGATCATAGTTTATAATACCTTCAAGATCCTGGGTAGAAGTTGCAGAATAATATAAGGAACTATCGTCCTCATACAACCTAGTTAAACTTAATAGTGAATCAGCGATATCGTTAACATATATTAGAAATAATAAAGGTCCAAGGACAGACCCTTGGGGAACACCTGCATTTATATACTTAAGAGTGGATTCTGATGATTGTATAACAACACGTTGAGATCTGTGTTTCAGATAACTTGATAACCAACTAAGTAGTGTACCATTAATGCCAATTTCATTAAGTTTGAATAAGAGCCCCTGATGCCAGACACGATCAAAAGCCTTCGATATGTCACAGAATACTATACAAGAAAATTGTTTGCTATCAAAGGTTTTGCAGATATGATGAAAGATGTATATTAACTGAAATGTTGTTGAATGGTTTGGTAGAAATCCTGATTGATATTTATACAATAATTTATTTGTAAGAAGAAAGTTGTACATGTGTTTAAAAATGATTCTTTCAAATATCTTACCACAACGGCTAAGTAAAGAAACTGGTCTATAGTTTGAAGCTATAGGCTTGTCACCTTTTTATATATTGGTGTAACATTTGCTATCTTCCAAACGTCAGGATAAATCCCTTCATTCAGAGAGCGGTTAAAAAGTATGGCTAAAGGTTTAGATATGGGTTATGTTACCCCTTTAAACATCTTATGGCTTATAGAGTCATGGCCACATGCTTTATTTATTTTAACAGTGTTTAGAATGTCAGATATATCGTATTTTCTGAAATAACAAAATTTGTAAGACTCTCATCTGTTTTTGGTGTAGATACTGGTCGTTGGACATTTATCTCGTCTTGGGTCGATAAAGATGTAAAATAGTCATTAAGGTGCTCAGCCTTTTCTTTGCAAGAAATAAGAGAATATTTAGTGCCATTTATATTTGTTTTACAAAGAGGTTGAATTGTGGATGCAGAGTCTGAATTTTTAACAAAATGTCTAATGATTTTCCAGAAACCTGTTTTATCGTTCGACTGTAAATCGTTTAATGAAATTTTCAGACTATTAAAAAAGTTTTCTTTAGCTTGTTTTTTATGTTATTTACTTTGTTTCTAGATTGCTTATATTTACACCAATCATTTGCCTTAGCTGATTTAATTGCAATTTTCTTTAGTCTATCCCTTATTTTTAGATATTTTCCAACTTCTGAATCGAACCAAGGCCTGTCGTTTGGACGAACAGTTATTAATTTAGATGGTATGCAAGTTTTAACCATTTCAATAAATATATATGTAAATTTGCTTTGTTGTACAACCATATTTGTCTTTTATATGTAGAATTTAGCTCGTACGGGAATGGTAATAGTATAAATGTTGCTTTATGTTCACTTATGTTAGCTGGAACTTCTATAGTACCAGCATTTTTATATGGCATATCATATGGTCCAGTGATTGGATCAAGAATGGCTAGATTTCTGGTGGGTTCATTTATAATATTGATAAGTGAGTTTAAGGTTAATATGTCTTTCAGGTTATGGAATGATGAGTTTAGAAGGTTTTCATTATAATCACTTAGGAGGACGATATTTTTAGAAGTTTCATAGGCCTTCTCAATATTTACATTCAGGTTATCGAAAAACGTGGTATCTGCGGTTTTGGGACTATAGAACACACCTAATAGTATATTTTCATTTTTGATTTTGACATTTATCCAAATTGATTCGTTACAAAATATTTCCAAGGCATTTCACCTGGAATGAATAACACTATTTGAAACATAAATAAGTATCCCCCCTCCATGATTAGAACGTTCCTTTCTGTAAAATATATCAAAGTTTTCATTTAGTATTAAAGAGTCATTTGGTATCTGATTATCAAGGTGCGTTTCAGTAAAACAAAGAATATAATGGTCTAAAAGGTTTTCAACAAAAAAATTTATCTTATTTCTAATACTTCTAATATTACAGTGTAAAATTGATAGAACATGTGTATCGTTTGTCGGTCCGGGATTGCTCTCTATGTCTCCTCCATTCAA
Organism: Panopea generosa; assembly: GCA_029582155.1. Classification (NCBI taxonomy): domain Eukaryota; kingdom Metazoa; phylum Mollusca; class Bivalvia; order Adapedonta; family Hiatellidae; genus Panopea; species Panopea generosa. Next base: position 21,614,112 of record CM055896.1, on the reverse strand, counting down.
AAGTAGCAGTAATAGAATTATCTTAAAATCAACTTTATCAACAAAATCACTCATAATTGTATCAACAAGAGAGGTAATTCTAAATATATTGTCTTATAAAATCAATATACCAAGTTTTGTTAAAGATACCTTGAAAATAAGTGTACAATGTGTCAATATGTTACGGCCATTAAATAGACCGATGGCGGCTCTCCATGTACAGATGTCATTAGAAGACTTATTTCCAAGTTGCTAGACATGAATCATATTTTAAATAGGGTTAACCGGCATGACAAGACAAGTGTTACTGACTCTGTATCTGATTTTGTAACTGCGAAGCTAAACCGTTATTTGTACGTAATGTAATCAATAAACCAAAGTGCACATTTACAGAATTGTCATATAAAAAGGCGAAGTGGTTTGATAACGAATGTTTCAATAAATAGGTATTATATAAAGATGCTTTAAATAAATTCAATGCGTGTAAGAGTAGTGAAAATCGTGAAGATGTTTGTGCTAAGAGAAAGGACTATAAATTTATAATAAGAAGGAAGAGGAGGATTTACCATTTTAATGACATGAAAAAAAAATTGAACAATTAAAAGCGAAAAAAAAACCAAAAGACTTTTGGAGATTGTTTTCAAAACCAAAGTGTACAAAGGCAGTAAATTTAAATGCAAATGATTTCTTACAATATTTAAAATAAATGACAAACGAAATAAATATAGTGCATAACAGCGACGCGGAGGATATCTGCAAGACAAACGATTTTGATAAAAACGACCTATATTTGAGGATTTAGATACAGTAATAACGGAAGCGGAAGTGACCGCATGTATAAGATCACTCAAGCGTGAAAAGGCATATATTATATATATTTTTTAGAAGCCGGCGATATACTGTTATCACATTTGACTGAATTATTCAATGCTATCATGGACGGTTGGTGTTTTCCCGATAAGTGGACATAAGGTATAGTCATACCTGTTTTTAAAAAAGGAGATGGAAATGACGTGAACAATTACCGCGGGACTACAACATTAGTTAGTTGTATGTCTAAATTACTTACCGCTGTTCTTAACAAAAGAATAAACGACAGGTGTGAAAAGTACAGTAAATTATCGGATGCCCAGTTTGGCTTAAAGAAAGGATTTTCTACGGTAGATACAATTATTACACTTCATAGTTTAATTGAACATGTACTAAACAAGGGAAAACGATTCTTTTGCGCTTTTGTGGATTTAAAAAAAGCATTTGACTCAGTTTATAGAAATGCGCTATGGTTGAAATTATATAAGCTTGGGTGAATGGCAAAATGTTGAAAATCATACGGTCATTTTACGAAACAGTGAAATGTTGTGTAAGACATTGTGAGACAGTGAAATGTTGTGTAAGACAGTGTGAGACAGTGAAATGTTTTGTAAGACATTGTGAGACGTATTCTGACTTTTTCGAAGTAGTCGTTGGATTAAAGCAAGGGGAGATATTTTCGCCTATCCTGTTTTCTCTATTTATTGAGGACTTAGAATTATACTTACACAACAGTCCAGACAATGGTTTAAATATAAATGAAGTCACATTGATGCTTTTGTGTTTTGCAGACGATATGGTCATTTTGAGTGAAACACCCAAAGAACTACAAAATAGCCTAAATAAACTGTATTCGTATTGTACCAAATGGGGCTTAGAAGTAAATGTTGCCAAAACTAAAATAGTAGTTTTCAGAAAAAGAGGCGGTTTACTTGAAACCGAGAAATGGACATATAATAATGAAATTTTGGAAGTGGTAAACGATTTTAGTTACTTAGGAGTATATTTTAATTACACAGGGACCTTTTTTATTGAATCAACAAAACTTGGCTGGCAAGGGACTTAGAGCTACAGGAGTGCTGATACATAATGTTAAAAAAATTTGATTTCACCCCAAAAACATTGTGTCAGCTGTTCGACTCGTAACGTTCATTTTAAATTATGCTTGTGAAGTTTGGGGAAACAAGTCCAAACCATTAGAGAGAATACATTTAAAATAGTGTAAAAAGGTATTAAATGTTAAAATGTCGACAAGTAACGATGGTGTGTATGGAGAATTGGCTTGTTACCAAATGTAACCGTGGGTAAGAATAATTACGTATTGATTTAAATTGTTATATACAAACAATTGTGTTTTAAAAACGGCATATACTGTTTCCTTAATTGATTGCTCAAAAAATAAGAAGAATTGGGCGTATAGCGTTAAATATTTATTATACAAACACGGATTTGGATACGTCTGGGAAAATCCAATGCTTTTATTTCTATTTCTTTTTAAAAAAAAACTAATTGATGACTTCATGCAAAACTGGAGATCGGATATTGAAAAATAAATAGTGTTTTAACTTTATATAAAATCTATGAGCCATATCTGGATATTACAAAGTATAGGAAGTACAGAAGTGTTATCACGCAATTACGTTATCAGCACATAGACTTCGCATTGAAACTAGACGATATGGCATTAACAGGAGAGAAAGAAATAAAGACGTTGTCAATTCTGTGCCTCTGGGGATATTGAAGACGAGTTCCATTTCGTATTACTATGTGATAAATTCAAGGTTATTCGGAGAAAGTATAAACGAAGCTATTATTGGCGAAATCCATAAATTTTTTAAATTCATTCAATTGCTGCAGTCAACGAATAGTAATATTATAAATGATTTATCGTATTATATATTCAATGCTTTTCAGATAAGACAAAATCCAAAATTGATAAAGATCCATCCTCTCCTTGTATGAAATGTATTTTGTATTTGTATTTTGTTGTTAATATGACCTGACTGTAAACATTTGTAATTTTGTTATATAGACGAAAAACTGTATAGTTGAAGTCTGAATAAAAGTATATTCTGTTCAGTTCTGTTCTGTTCTATATAAATGCTTAGATGCATGCATTGCTAAATTGAGTGTTTGTCACAAGTATACATGTAGTTGTATTTATACATTTTAATTTGTTAATATTATATTTAATGTTTTAAATGTTGTTGTAAAAGGCCTTATTAAAAATATGATGTATACCTTAAATTCAACAGTATTATGTCATACTGTGTTACCTTCTATGAATAAATATATTATATTATTAGTAGTAGTATCGTTTATTTCTATTGTTATATGTAGAGTTTCAAAATTAAAAGGACGCTCCTTGTATATGGAATGCTCAGGATGTTTGTCAAATAATATATTTTTACAAAAATAACCTCCGTGGTTGTTTACAACAGTTGATTGACTGCATGCAATAATTTGAAAGATTATAAAATAGACGAGGAAGAGTTTGAAACGGTGATAGCGGCGCTCCTTGGTTTATGTAAACACTTTAGAAGGAGCGAGTTCATAGTTCAAGTAGGTTGTTCATTTCATAATATCTTATTGACAAAAACTGTATTAATTTTGAAAGATAATCGGTTAAATTTAAATATTGAAAATATGTTAAAACTTTATTATAGCTTAATGAAGTATGTCAAAACAGTTAAAATATAAATCCACCACAAAACAATGATATAACGTTGATATCGTGTTGAAATTATATTATTGTACTTCCAACAATTGGAAAATATGTAATACAGCGATTTCCATCATTCAGATATTTAGCTCGCTGAAATCGTGCTGCGTAATAATCTCAAAGCTGATAAAACTATGATATCAATGTTATATCGTCGTATAGGATGGTTTAATGGGACCAATGTGTCCACTTCGGGACGTTTACTTAGTGTAATTGTACTGCAAAGACATAACACAAATATATATTACAGTCATTTTGACATGTCTGTGTTTATTCTAATTGATATTATTCAATTTTATGAACATTATTAACCTTAAAGTTTGTCATGTGTATACAATTACGCGCGATATGTAAACTAATGATACAATACTCATGGTTAGGTTTTATACATATTGTGATTTCTGGTGGTTCAGCATACTATTTTACGAACTTAACGTTGACAATTATGATAAGTTAGGTTAACAAACATGAAAAGAAGTTGAATGTTGTACGGTGGTTATGGGGCATTTACAGCAACGCTCCATAAACCCAAACCCAATTACAGCTGGTCGTGAAGACGTTCATGCTTATATTTCTTCTTCTCGTTTAACCAGACATTATTTAAATTAAATGCTGTCTTTGCTACATGAATGCGATGCACTCTGTGGTCACATATTATGTATGTGTGTAATGTATCACCGTTATTACATGTAGTAGTATTATTATTCTAGGCTGTGTCCGTTGAATGTCATGTAGCCTGTTGGACATATTTACTTATTATATCAATATTTAGAATGCCATAATATGTGTATTGACTTTATTACAACTGTAAACATTCCTCTTTCTTAATCCATATTTTGACTTATTTTACATGCAGTCATAATAAAACTTCTTAGTCTTACTGAATTTCTGATAAAAATCATACTGACGTTGTATATACTTTTTATATTTACAAGACATGTCACTTAAAAATAAACAAAGCATGTGCCGGTTGACACTGGTTACCCTTATCAATGCGACATGTAATATTTGACATTTGACGCATCACACATTTCGTTATACCGGTATCTTATAAGTTAAGGTATCTAGTGTAAACGATATTTTTGTGAAAAGCAGAGGACAGCTGATACTAAGACAGATATTGATAGATACTGGTACATTCAACATTCATATCATGTACGAGTTTAAGAGCGTAAACTACTAAAAGTGGAGACATGGCTTACACCAGTTACAAATATTTGACATGTGTAGTTTTGACCACATGCATGTCATTTGTTAGTGCATCACATTTTAGAGGCGCTGTCATTACATGGAAACCCGGAACGTCAGAGGTAGGTGTTGTTATTATAGGTTTTGTTGTGATAGTTGTCTCTGCCAAAGCACGGAAATCTGAAATGTCAAAGGTACATGTATATGTTTTCATAATGTTTGTTGCCGCTTTCATTCATGTAACATTGAAGCCTGGAACATACGAGGGACACTTTTTCATTACATTATGTCCATTGCCTCTGTTATAACATGGAAATCTCAAACGTCACAGGTACACGTTTTATGTATGTCATAACATGAAAGACTGGGATGTAAGGGTTAGGCGTTTTCATAATGTTTCTTGCCTCTGTCTTACCATGGAAGGCTTGGTCGGAAGCTTTTTGTTTGTTGTCTGTCACAACACGGAAACCTTCAACGTCAGGTGTTGTTTGTGGTTTCATTGTGTTTGTTGCCTTTGTCCTTAAATAAACATACGTACATTATGTTTGTTGCCTCTATCATAGCATGCAAGTCTGGAACGTCTGAGATAGACGTTTACATTATAAATCTGTATTCATTATCTCTGTCAGTACATGGACTCGTGGTTTTCATTTTCATTACAAATTTGTTTGTTGCCTACATTAGAGCATGGAAGCCGGCAGCATTAGAGATAGGCGTTTACATTATAGCAAGGTTGAATATGGGCGTTTTCATTTACCATAACATGGCATTTCGAGCAACAGGCTGGATATGGAATTCCTTTTCTAATTAAAAGAAGAATGAAAGTAAAACCGTGAACTGCATAATCGTTTACACTTATAGTGAGTCGTCAGCTATTTCATAAAAGTTGAGTTAATTTTAAAATAATATTCATTATGTTATATAACTTTATATACATACTGCCACGAGTTTCATCCAATACAAGATACAATGTTTTATTACGTAAACAAAGGCCTCCGACCCAAAAAACATTTCATTATCGTATGAATTACGTAAGCATGCTATATTTGTAATTCATATCTATTGATAATTACAGACAATAAATATGAAAAGAGAATTTCCTTATTTTTTTAAGTGTCTAACTGTATAGAATTGAAAAACTTCAACAAAAAAATATCTGTTTCACCAGCCTACCAAGAAAATAGACGAAAATGGCTTAAAATATGACTATCTAGGATATAAAGAAAACATGATATTCATTTTATAAAAAAGGATGAGAGTGTTCTATTGTTTAGTCAAACAGATGAAAACGATTTTCACGATCAATATTTTGATGACAGTCAGTTTCTATTTTTAACTTGTGACTCTAGCATCGAAAACGGGTCATTGCCTTTTTATGTAGAAACGTCACGCAAACACATAAAAACCTCTCTCAGTTTAATAAGATTTTAAAGTAGATAAAATCCTCACATCAATACTAACATGCCAGTAATGTTTCATCCAATATATACTCACCAAAAAAAGAATCAATACTCTCTAAAAATGTGTAAAATTCTGTTCGAAACACTGCAATGATATTGATATGGTTGTGCAAACTGATCATTTTTAACATATCTGTATTTTCTTTGATCATTTAAAGTGTAGTTTTGTATGTGTAATTTAACGATAAAGTGGACAAGAAGTATAGTAAAAAATAATGTTTTGTAACTGAAACTAAAATTGCATTGTAAAAAATTGCATTTAAAAACAATTATAACACCTCAATGCCATTTCCGTACAAAATACCTTTGTGGGCCGGTTTAATTCCTCTTTTTTATGATTTCAGTGCATTTGTTTTACTTGTTTTAGCTTACATGTGTCATTGCGTACTTGTGTACTCTTCATCATTCGTTCGTCCGTCCGTGCGTTCGTTATTAAACAATTGTTTCAAAATAAATCTCCTCTTAATCCGCTCATCCAATTTAAAGCAAACATCACATGAATGATCCTTAGATAGGTCTTTATCAAAATAGCTAAAACGATCTCGATCCATACAGAACTCTGGTTGCCATGGCAACCTAAAGAATAACATTTTAAAAATATTTTCTTTTAAAACCGGTGGTCAGATTTAAAAAATAATTTTGTACAAATTATCAGTATGTAATCCTTTACCAAAATTGCGAAAATTAACTTGATTTGTTATAAAAACATGGCCACCAGAAAACAGAGCACCAGGTGACGATAAAAGAACCATGTGACTCTCTTGTTTGATACTTAAAATAGTGAGGCATAATTGTTAAACACAATTATGTGTGAATTTAATTGTTTGGTTAATAGCGTGTCTGTTTAGGAAATGCGAATTTGTGTATCTACCAGGTGGACTCTGTCACGTGCAAAATATGCAAAACAGTTTTCTTATAACATTTTTATTTCTACATGTATAATTTAGTTGTATGTATAAAAATGTTGATATTACGTCAGTGTGTTTGACAAGGGGAAACACATTTATTTAAACACAAGTTATAATCATCCGGCTATATAACACATGTTTTGCATGTTTTACACGTGACAGAGTCCCCCTGGTAGATACACAAATTCGCATTTCCTCATATCTGGCTCATATTCAGAATCATCATTTTCCCTTATAGACTACTCAAATAAAAGCGGACTAAGGCCATATTCAAGATAATTTGAGTCATTTCTTCAAAATGAACAGTCAAGTATTCGCTGCACAGACAGTTTTGAAATTTTCCAACGTCGCTCTTTGTCTTTAGTTTATTGTAAGTGTTGTTCATACTTTTCATAAATTTGCGGGTGTCCTCCTCCCTTCTATGTCTGAATTTTGTAATGAATTGCGTTTTAAGGCTCCATCCAAAGCTAAAAGGCGATTTGCTTTAGCTTGCCGTTTTTAAAGTTTCCACTTTTCTCGTGATGACATTTGGTCGCTATGACGTTGACGGGTTTGTTTTTTTTTCGCTTGAAAAGACATGATTTTACAAGAAATAGCATGTATGCAGTCTGTTCATCACCGGGGCCAATATGGATTATACCAGGGCCATATTGGCCTCGGTGTTGATCCCACGGCCTCAATTTCAGCGCGTGATTTTGAACATATTTTGTTAAAAACGTTATATTTGTGTTACTATATTTAGGTATAAATGTAAGAAGTATTACTAACATTGTATCCAAGAATATCGCTCATATGATGCAATGTAAATTCCATTTAATGTATCAAGGGTAATACTTACATTATGTAATGTGTAGTCCCAAAATATATCTATGTGTAATGCTTACACGATGCAATATGATTTCCCAAGAATGTATCAATGGGTAATGCTTACTTGTTGCATTGTGTATTACAAGGAATGTTTTCATGAGTAAAAAACTTACATGATACAATGTGTATTTCCAAGAATGTATCCACGAGTAAAATCACATGATGCAGTGTGTTATTCTCAGAATGTATCCATGAATAATTTTCACATGGCCCACGAATGTGGATAATGCTTGCACAAATCATATGTAGCGAGTCTTATACATACGTACCCAAACTACCGTAACACCTTTTTGAACATTATTGCTTAGGAAATGAGACATTTAAACGCATAACATCGGCTATTTGAAACATTTTATTGAAATTTGAATTGTATTTTATTTTTAATTGATACGTATGTTAGATTTAACTGTTGATTATAATGTATGAGAAAAGATGGTGCATAATAGCTAATTTACAGGTATATTTTACATATGAACATATACATTGTTTTAGACTTTTCACGACAGAGTATTATGCCATAAATATTAAAAAAATACGTATAATATTTGTAGAGAGAGATTATTGTCGACTATCGAATCTCTTGGAGGAGGTCGTATGCCAGTGACCTGTTTTGTGATGCCAATACAATACAAAGTGGTGCAAGTATAGGGGCAAGTCAAGGCACGCTTAACTGCTTGAGCAACTGCAATCCATATAATACAGCTTATGGATCTATGTCATATCAGTGTACTGACTTCAGTGTTCAGGAAGACTGGTCGTCGGGCTGGGGAAGACAAACGATTACGTTACCAACAAATTCATCGCTGAACTACGAACTAGGGTATAGTAGTTATGTTAATACAAAAATAAGCTATTGTTTAACTTAGCCTTTCAACGAGTATGGCAACAGCAATTATTACAATAATAACATCAATAATAAGAACAACAACAACAACAAAAACAACAATAATAATTATATTTATAATAATTATAATTATAATCATAACAACAACAACATTAATAATGATACTTCTACTACTACTACTACTACTACTACTACTAACAATGATAATAATAACTAAACATGGAATCAAAGATCAAGCCTTTTCAATTAAAAAGATTAGTAGTTTTGTTTTTCAACCCATCCATTATCATTTCAAATTATAACATAAGTCAATCACACATATTAAAACTTAGATAATTAACACATTCCTATAATTGGAAAAGGTTTCGCGCTGCTTTAGAATAAAAATTAGTGAAGTAAATATTTCTATATAAATATATGTAAATAACGTGTTTGGAAACTATTTTGTCCAGACAATTATGATTTATAAAAACAATAATTATGGAATTATTAATATTGCCGTTTAAGTCGGCGTTACATTGCTATTTGAGACGGCGTAACATTAACTTTTAAGATGGCGTTACAGAGCTGTTTTAGGTGGCATGGCATTGCTGTTTGAGGTGGCGTGCAACTGTCGACTGAAGCGGCATAACATTCTGTCTAAGAAAGAGACATGACATGACTGTTTGGGGCGACATAACCTTGCGGTTTAGAGCGAGGAGACGTTTGAAGAGACGTAACATCACTGTTCTAGGCGGCGTAACATTGCCGATTGTGAGAGCGTAAAATGCTATATAAAGTGGCGTAACATTGCCTTTTAACGCAGCAGTGCCGTTTGAGGCAGCGTAAGAGTACCGTTCGAGGTGGTGTAACATCGCCGATAGCGACGACGTAATATTGCCGTTTGCAGCGGCGTGACATTGCTATTTGAGACGGCGGATCATTGCTGTTTGAGGCGACGTATTATTTCAGTTTGAGGAGAGGTAATATCACTGTTCTAGGCGGCATAATATTGCCGTTTGAGGCGGCGTAACATTGTCATTTGAGGAGACGTAAAATCGCTGTTATAGTCGACGTAACATCGATGTTCTAGGAGACGTATCATCGCTGTTCTAGGCGGCATAACATTGCTGTTCTAGGCAGTGATACATATCTGTTCTAGGCGGCGTAACAATGCTATTTAAGGCAGCGTAACATTGCCATTTGATGTGGCAAAAAATTGCCATTTGTGGCGGCGTTACATTGCCGTTTGACGCGGCGAAACATTGCCGTTTGAGGCGGCGAAACATTGCCATTTGTGGCGGCGTTACATTGTCGTTTGACGCGGTGAAACATTGCCATTTGTGGCGGTGTTACATTGCCGTTTGACGCGGCGAAACATTGCCGTTTGAGGTGGCATGTCATTGCCATTAGAGACGGCATAACATTGCTGTTTAAGGCAACGTTACATTTTCATTTGAAACGGCGTGGCATTGTTGTTTTAGGCGGCATAACGTTGTGTTTTGATGTGACGTATGATTGTTGTTAAAGGCGTAACATTTTTGCTTAAAGCAACGTGACATTTCTTTGTTAAGCAGCTTGACACTGCTTTTGAAGGCGGTGTGACTATCGTTTGAAGCGATAGTGATAGTGCAGCATTGCCGTTTGAGGCGACATAGTATTGTCATCTGAGACAAATTAAATGGGTGTTTGTGGCGTAGAAGCAGTGTTTAAGGCGGCGTGACTTAAGGCGGCGTGACATTGCTGTTTGAGGTAACGTGACGTTGCTCTTTAAGGCGGTGTGACATTGTTGTTTGAGGTGACGTGACGCTGCTGTTTGAGCATGTGTGGCATGTCAATTCCGCATATATTTGCTGTTTAGACGGCCTAACATTGCCGTTTAAGCTTAACTTGCTATTTGAGAAGGCATGACATTGCTGTGTGAGGCGAGGTGGTTTGACATTTTCATTAATATTATATTTACTTTTTATTACATGTATTATCATTTTATTTACATTTTATTATTATTATTATTTTAAATGTGGTTTGTCTCCAAATTATAGTTTATAGAATGTATATTCTGGTTTATTTGTGAAGGAAGGTCTCATAATGAAACTGTCAGACAAACTCAGACTAACTCTTGCAAATAAAATGTTCTTAATGAGCAGGTGTCGAACCCATGTTCGCAGTGGTGATAGGTAAGACAGTGCCTAATACTTTTCGTCGACAGAAGACGTTAATTAATAATTACACCATGAATTATGATAGTTTTCAATTGTTTTCCAGGTTTACCGGAAATGCTTGGATTTCTTTGAATATAGGTGGGAGTTCTGATTGGGTCCTTCGTTTGTATATTGATTTAAACAATCGTAACGACAGCGGAAATATTAACTCATCTCCTACATTAGACGTGGCACCAATATATAGACTTCAATATGGATGTACCAACTCTATTGTTATTCCAGGTATGTTGACGGATTTTTTTTATTTACTAAACATTTGGTATAGAAAAGTATCGATCTGTGTACTTAGCGGCTTGTAAAAGAAATAGTATCATATTTTGCTAATTAATTGAAATTATTTTTTCCTCCACCAGTAACTGGAGAAGCCATATGTAACCTGTCATGTGTTAAAACTGCCAATAAACCCAACTAAATATAATAACATATTAAACTAGCCTACTGCAGCTGATAGATCTAGTTCTAGTGTTCGTGTCACTGTGATTACGCAATAAAACCAGTATTATCTACTGAAGTCATTTGATACTGAAAAGGGTACATGTTTATGATAAAACCCGCTGACGATGCATACAATAACGGATAGTTAAATAAGACAATAAGACATTATATAACTAACAAATGAGGTCGTGTTCAAAGGACTCAACCAAAAATGAACATGAACATAATTGTATACGGAAAAGATTACATTACGTACAATACATAATAACAACACGGATCACTGAGCCTTGTAACAATCAGTAGCAAACTATGTCACCGGGAAGCTTAATTCTGATTAACTGCTGCACCCAACCTCGTTCTTTCCCCGTAATCACATCATAAGACGATGCAATGCTTGTACATGTATCACCACCAGTCTACTCTCTTACAAATACGGCATCATATGTATGGTGTTGTATGGTTTAGGTGATGTATGGTGTTGTATGTTGTTGTATGGTATTGGATGGTGTTGGTGATGTATTGTGTTGTATGGTGTTGGTGATGTATGATGTTGTATGGTGTTGGTGATGTATGTTGTATAGTGTTGTATGGTATTGTATGGTGTTGGTGATGTATGGTGTTCGTGTTGCATTGTGATGTATGGTGTTGGTGTTGTATGGTGTTCGTGTTGTATTGTGATGTATGGTGTTGGATGGTGTTGTATGGTGTTGGTGTTGTATGGTGTTTAATGGTATTGTATGGTGTTGGTGATGTATGGTGTTTGTGTTGTATTGTGATGTATGGTGTTGAATTGCGTTGTATGGTGTTGGTGTTGTATTGTGTTGTATTGTATTCTATGGTGTTGGTGATGTTTGGTGTTGTATGGTGTTGGTGATGTATGATGTTGTATGGTGTTGGTGATGTATGGTGTTGTATAGTGTTGTATGGTATTGTATAGTGTTGGTGATGTATGGTGTTCGTGTTGTATTGTGATGTATGGTGTTGGATGGTGTTGTATGGTGTTGGTGTTGTATGGTGTTGTATGGTATTGTATGGTGTTGGTGATGTATGGTGTTTGTGTTGCATTGTGATGTATGGTGTTGACTTGTGTTGTATGGTGTTGGTGTTGTATAGTGTTGTATGGTATTGTATGGTGTTGGTGATGTATGGTGTTCGTGTTGTATTGTGATGTATGGTGTTGGATGGTGTTGTATGGTGTTGGTGTTGTATGGTGTTGTATGGTATTGTATGGTGTTGGTGATGTATGGTGTTTGTGTTGTATTGTGATGTATTGTGTTGAATTGTGTTGTATGGTGTTGGTGTTGTATTGTGTTGTATTGTATTCTATGGTGTTGGTGATGTTTGGTGTTGTATGGTGTTGGTGATGTATGATGTTGTATGGTGTTGGTGATGTATGGTGTTGTATAGTGTTGTATGGTATTGTAAAGTGTTGGTGATGTATGGTGTTCGTGTTGCATTGTGATGTATGGTGTTGGATGGTGTTGGTGTTGCATGGTGTTGTATGGTATTGTATGGTGTTGGTGATGTATGGTGTTAGTGTTGTATTGTGATGTATGGTGTTGGATGGTGTTGTATGGTGTTGGTGTTGTATGATATTGTATGGTGTTGGTGATGTATGGTGTTCGTATTGTATGGTGATGTATGGTGTTGGATGGTGTTGTATGGTGCTGGTGTTGTATATTGTTGTATGATATTGCATGGTGTTGGTGATGTATGGTGTTTGTGTTGTTAGTGTTGTATGGTGTTTGTGTTGTATTTTGTTGTATGACGTTGATAAGGTATGGTGTTGTATGGTATTGTATGGTGTTGGAAATGTATGGTGTTAGTGATGTATGGTGTTGGTGATGTATGTTGTTGGAGATGTTTGGTGTTGGTGGTTAATGGTAATGTATGGTGCTGTATGGTGTTGTTTGCTGTTTGTGTAGTATGGTGTTGGTGATGTATGGTTTTGTTGATGTATGGGGTTGGTGATGTGTGGGGCTGTATGGTGTTCGTGACGTATGGTGTTGGTGTTGTATGTTTTTGGTGATGTATGGTGACGTATGGTGTTGGTGTTGTATGGTGTTGGTGATGTGTGGTGTTGGTGATGTATTGTGTTGATGATGTTGGTGATGTATGGTGTTGGTGATGTATGGTGTTGTAGATGTGTGGTGTTGTACGGTGTTCGTGCTGTATGTAATTGTATTGTGTTGTATGGAGTTGGTGTTCTATGGTTTTGTATGGTGTTGGTGCTGTATGGTGTTTTATGGTATTGTATGAGGATGCTGTTATATGGTGTTGGTGCTGTATGGTGTTGAATTGTGTTGTATGGAGTTGGTGATATATGGTGTTATATGGTGTTGGTGATGTATGGTGTTGGTGCTGTATGGTGTTGGTGCTGTATGGTACTGTATGGTGTTGGTGTTGTATGATGTTGGTGTGTTGCTGTTATATGGTGTTGGTGTTGTATGGTGCTGTATTGTGTTGTATGGAGTAGGTGATGTTTAGTGTTGGATGGTGTTGGTGATGCATGATGTTGTATTGTGATGTATGGAGTTGGTGATGTATGGTGCTGTATGGTGTTGTTGGTGTTGTATGGTGTTGGTGCTTTATGGTATTGTATGGTGTTGTTGTTATATGGTGTTGGTGTTGAATGGTGTTGGTGCTGTACGGTGTTGTATGTTGTTGCATGATGTTGCATGGTGATGTATGTTGATGGTGATGTATGTTGTTTTATAGTGTTGCATGGTGTTGGTGATATAAGGTGTTGTATTGTGTTGGTGATGTATGGTGATGTATAGTGTTGTATGTTGTTGATTGTGTATGCTGTTGGTGGTGTATTGTGTTGGTGTTGTAAGGTGTTGCATGATGTTGTTGATGTATGATGTTGTATGGTGTTGGTGATGTATGGTGTTGTTGATGTATAGTGTTGTATGGTGTTGCATGGTGATTTATGGTGTTGTATGGTGTTGGTGATGTGTAGTGTTGTATGTTGTTGCATGGTGTTGCATGGTGTTGCATGGTGTTGTATGTTGACGGTGAATTATGGTGTTTTATAGTGTTGCATGGTGTTAGTGATATATGGTGTTGTATTGTTTTATGTTGTTGATTGTGTATGCTGTTGGTGTTGTATTGTGTTGCTGCTGTAGGTGTTGTATGGTGTTGAATGGTGTCGGTGCTGTTGGTGCTGTTGGTGTTGTATGGTGGTGTATGATGTTGTATGATGTTGTATGGTATTGTATGATGTTGGTGATGTATAGTGTTGTATTGTGTTGGTGTTGTCTGGTGTTGGTGTTGTATGGTGTTGCATGGTGTTTGTGATGTATGGTGTTGTATTGTGTTGGTGACTTATGGTGTTGATGATGTATGGTGTGTTACATGATGTTGTATGGTATTGGTGATGTATGTTTTTTATGGTGGTGTACGGTGTTGTATGGTGTTGTTGATGTAAATGCATTGTATGGTGATATGTGGTAATGTATGGTGATTTATGGTGTTGTATGGTGATGTATGGTGTTGTATGATAAAATATGGTGTTGTATGATGATGTATGGTGGTGTTTGGTGTTGTATGATGATGTTTGGTGTTGGTGTTGTATGGTGTTGTATGGTGATGTATGGTTTTGAATGGTGATGTATGGTGTTGTATGGTGTTGTATGATGATGTATGGTGATGTATGGTGTTGTATGATGATGTTTGGTGTTGGTGTTGTATGGTGTTGTATGGTGATGTATGGTTTTGAATGGTGATGTATGGTGTTGTATGGTGTTGTATGGTGATATATGGTGTTGTATGGTGATGTATGGTTTTGTATGGTGATGTATGGTGATGTATGGTGATGTATGGTGATGTATAGCGTGTATGGGGATGTATGGAGAAGTATGGTGTTGTATGGGTATGTATGGTGTTGTTTGGTGATATATACTGATGTATGGTGATGTATGGTGTTGTATTGTGCTATATGATGATGTATGGTGATGTATGGTGATGTATGGTGTTGTTTGGTGATGTATGGTGTTGTATGGTGATGTATGGTGTTGTATGGTGATGTATGCTGATAAAGGTGATTTATGGTGTTGTATGGGGATGTATGGTGTTGTATGGGGATGTATAGTGATGTATGGTGTTGTATGGTGATGTCTGGTGTTGTATGGTGATATAAGCTGATGTATGGTGATGTATGGTGATGTATAGTGTTGTATGGTGACGTATGGTATTGGTGATGTATGGTGTTGTATGGTGATTTATGGTGTTGTATGGTGTTGGTGTTGTATGGTGTTGTGTGGTGGTGTATGGTGTTGTATGGTGTTGGTGTTGTATGGTGTTGTATGGTGTTGAATGGTGTTGTTGATGTATGGTGTTGTTGATGTATAGTGTTGTATGGTGTTGCATGGTGATAAATGGTGTTGTATGGTGTTGGTGATGTGTGGTGTTTTATGTTGTTGCATGGTGTTGCATGGTGTTGTATGTTGATGGTGATGTATGGTATTTTATAGTGTTGCATGGTGTTGGTGATATATGGTGTTGTATTGTGTTGGTGATGTATGGTGATGTATAGTGTTGTATGGTGTTGATTGTGTATGGAGTTGTTGTTGTATTGTGTTGGTGTTGTAAGGTGTTGCATGATGTTGTTGATGTATGATGTTGTATGGTGTTGGTGATGTATGGTGTTGTTGATGTATAGTGTTGTATGGTGTTGCATGGTGATTTATGGTGTTGAATGGTGTTGGTGATGTGAAGTGTTGTATGTTGTTGCATGGTGTTGCATGGTGTTGCATGGTGTTGTATGTTGATGGTGAATTATGGTGTTTTATAGTGTTGCATGGTGTTAGTGATATATGGTGTTGTATTGTTTTATGTTGTTGATTGTGTATGCTGTTGATGTTGTATTGTGTTGCTGCTGTAGGTGTTGTATGGTGTTGTATGGTGTCGGTGCTGTTGGTGCTGTTGGTGTTGTATGGTGGTGTAAGATGTTGTATGGTGTTGTATGGTATTGTATGATGTTGGTGATGTATAGTGTTGTATTGTGTTGGTGTTGTCTGGTGTTGGTGTTGTATGGTGTTGCATGGTGTTTGTTATGTATGATGTTGTATTGTGTTGGTGACTTATGGTGTTGATGATGTATGGTGTGTAACATGATGAAATATGGTATTGGTGATGTATGTTTTTTTATGGTGGTGTACGGTGCTGTATGGTGTTGGTGATGTAAATGTACTGTATGGTGATGTGTGGTGATGTATGGTGATTTATGGTGTTGTATGGTGATGTATGGTGTTGTATGATGAAATATGGTGTTGTATGATGATGTATGATGATGTTTGGTGTTGGTGTTGTATGGTGTTGTATGGTGATGTATGGTTTTGAATGGTGATGTATGGTGTTGTATGGTGTTGTATGGTGATATATGGTGTTTTATAGTGATGTATGGTTTTGTATGGTGATATATGGTGATGTATGGTGATGTATGGTGATGTATGGTGATGTATAGTGTTGTATGGGGATGTATGGATAAGTATGGTGTTGTATGGGGATGTATGGTGTTGTATGGTGATATATACTGATGTATGGTGATGTATGGTGTTGTATTGTGCTATATGGTGATGTATGGTGATGTATGGTGTTGTATGGTGATGTATGGTGTTGTATGGTGATGTATGGTGCTATCAGGTGATTTATGGTGTTGTATGGGGATGTATGGTGATGTATGGTGTTGTATGGGGATGTATAGTGATGTATGGTGTTGTATGGTGATGCCTGGTGTTGTATGGTGATATAAGCTGATGTAGGGTGATGTATGGTGATGTATGGTATTGGTGTTGTATGGTGTTGTATGTAGATTGATGGTGTTGTATGGTGATGTATGGTATTGGTGTTGTATGGTGTTGTATGTAGATTGATGGTGTTGTATGGTGTTGGTGTTGTATGGTGTTGTGTGGTGGTGTATGGTGATGTACGGTATTGGTGTTGTATGGTGTTGTATGTAGATTGATGGTGTTGTATGGTGTTGGTGTTGTATGGTGTTGTGTGGTGGTGTATGGTGTTGTATGGTGTTGGTGTTGTATGGTGTTGTATG
The DNA here is from genome assembly GCA_029582155.1 of Panopea generosa. Taxonomy (NCBI): domain Eukaryota; kingdom Metazoa; phylum Mollusca; class Bivalvia; order Adapedonta; family Hiatellidae; genus Panopea; species Panopea generosa. The sequence continues at coordinate 21,596,646 of CM055896.1, read as the reverse complement.
GTGTCGAATGGTGTTGTTGATGTATGGTGTTGTTGATGTATAGTGTTGTATGGTGTTGCATGGTGATATATGGTGTTGTATTGTGTTGGTGATTTATGGTGATGTATAGTGTTGTATGGTGTTGATTGTGTATATTGTTGGTGGTGTATTGTGTTGGTGTAGTCAGGTGTTGCATGATGTTGTTGATGTATGATGTTGTATGGTGTTGGTGATGTATGGTTTTGTTGATGTATAGTGTTGTATGGTGTTGCATGGTGATATATGGTGTTATATGGTGTTGGTGATGTGTGGTGTTGTATGTTGTTGCATGATGTTGCATGGTGTTGTATGTTGATGGTGATGTATGGTGTTTTATAGTGTTGCATGGTGTTGGTGATATATGGTGTTGTATTGTGTTGGTGATGTATGGTGATGTATAGTGTTGTATGGTGTTGATTGTGTATGCTGTTGGTGTTTTTATTGTGTTGCTGCTGTAGGTGTTGTATGGTGTTGTATGGTGTTGTATGGTGTCGGTGCTGTCGTTGCTGTTGGTGTTGTATGGTGGTGTATGATGTTGTATGGTGTTGTATGGTATTGCATGATGTCGGTGATGTATAGTGTTGTATTGTGTTGGTGTTGTTTGGTGTTGGTGTTGTATGGTGTTGCATGGTGTTTGTGACAATAGTCCGTTATCTTTCTCGAACCAATGAACTCCACCATTATTGGAGATTACCTTTTCTCTAGAGAAACACTGTTTCCTAGCTCTTTCAAGACTTTCATCTGCTTCTTGGGCCTCCTTTATCTCCTTGACTCCAATGTCATTGATATGTTCTTTAACAATTAACTGTTTCATCTTACCTTCTTCCGCCTTTTGCTTTCTTGTTTGGACAGCATTACACGTAGCTACTTCATTCTCTAATATCCAATTTCTATCTGGATTACTCGGGTCTCTTATTCCGGGTATATTTCCTAACACTAGATCATAAACTGGCTGTATTGCACATAGAGCCACAATCTGTCCCTTAAAATAAGGTGTATCTATTTGTATCCTGGCTAAAGGAAATTTTCTAATCGTTCCATTTATGAGTACACACTTCTGGGATTCTCCTGTCATACAATCTGCTGTTACTAAATTTCTTCTTACCACTACTCCAGAACACCCACTATTCCGTAATACATCTACTTTCTGACTATTTACCAATCCTTCTAATACTGTCATATTCTGTAACTTTGACACTGTCTCTGTCTTACATGCAGCAGTCATAACTTGCAATTGATGGCCACACTCTAAGGTTACAGACTCACCACCTAAACAGCAGTCTTCTAATGATTGTTGGACTACACATCCTGCTCCTACCTGCTTATAACCTGTTTCATTACTATCTGTGACTACATTCCTTTCTCTATTACTATGTCCTACATAACATCCTCTACCCACACATCTACCTCTTCCTATAAATTTACCTCCTCTTCGTGTACCTCTACCATGATCGATCTCTGTCAACGACCCTGCCTTTATATTTTGACCTTTCCCTTTTAACCTGGGACAATCTTTAATCATATGAGAAGCTGACTTACAGTTATAACATAATCTTTCCTTTGCTAAGTGGGGATATCCAGGACTTAATGATAAGGTTGAATTTCTATTCTCAATGCTTCCCTTGCGCGTAAAACTTTGCACATGCGACTTGTTGCTGGACACATCTGTCAAATTGTGGGCCTCTTGATATTGCTGAGCGATATCAGCCATATATTTTACTGAAGTTAACTTTCTTTCTTTTAAGAAGACCTGTAAATTCTTACTAGATACTTCCATAAATTGTTCCCGTAGAATAAGGTCTTTAAGGCCTTCAAATGTTTCAGGTGCCTTGGCTAGGCTCATCCATCTCAAAAGATAGTCTTGCAATCTAATAACAAACTGCTGAGCAGTTTCACCTATTTCTGCCCTACTAGTACGGAACTTTGATCTAAACCCTTCTTCGGTCAATTGAAATCTTTTCAATAAGGACTCCTTTAACTCATCATAATTGAGTGCCTCAACTGCGGAAAGTCGCGAATAAACGTCTAAAGATTTCCCTTGTAGCAATGCGCTCAAATTGGTTGCCCATCTATTTTTTTCCCACCCAGCATTTTCAGCAAATCGTTCGAAATGTATGGTGTTGTATGGTGTTGGTGTTGTACGTTGTTGTATGTTGATGTATGGTTTTGTAGGGTGCTGGATTGTGTTGTATGATGTTGGTGTTGTATGGTGTTGTATGGTGATGTATGGTGTTGTATGGTGTTGTATGATGATGTATGGTGTTGTATGATGTTGGTTTTTAATGGTGTTTTATGGTGATTGTGTTGCATGATGTTGTATGTTTTTGGTTTTGTATGGTGTTGTGTAGTGTTGGTTTTGTATGGTGATGTATGATGTTGTATGCAGTTGTATGTTTTTGGTGTTGTATGGTTTTGTATGGTGTAAGTGTGTAAGGTGTGGTGTGATTTTGTATGGTTTTGTATGGTGTTAGTGTTGTATGGTGTAGTATGGTGTTGTATGGTATTGGTGATGTTTGGTGTTGTATGATTTTTGTGTTGTATGGTGTTTTATGGTGTTGGTGATGTATGGTGTTGTATGGTTTTGATGGTGTATGGTTTTGTATGGTGTTGTATGTTGTTGTATTGTTATGGTGTTGTATGGTGTTGGATTGTTTGGTATGGTGTTGTATAGTCTTGTATGAATTTGGTGATGTATGTTGTTGTATGATTTTGTTATGTGTTGTATGGTATTGGATGGTGATGTACGGTAATGTATGGTGTTGTATGTTGTTGCATAGTGTTGGTGACATATGGTGTTGTATGGTGTTGTATGATGTTGTATGGTATTGTATGATGTTGGTGTTGTATGGTTTTGTATGGTGTTAGTGTTGTATGGTGTGGTATGGTGCTGTATGGTGTTGATTATGTATTGTGTTGTATGGTGTTGTATGGTGTTGGTGTTGTATGGTGTTGTATGGTGATGTATGGTGATGTATGGTGTTGTATGGTGTTGGTATCTCATGCTGTTGTATGGTGATGTATGGTGTTTTATGGTGTTGGTGTTGTATGTTGTTGTATGGTGATGTATGGTGTTGTATGGTGCTGGATTGTGTTGTATGATGTTGGTGTTGTATGGTGTTGTATGGTGATGTATGGTGTTGTATGGTGTTGTATGGTGTTGTATGATGATGTATGGTGTTGTATGATGTTGGTGTTTAATGGTGTTGTATGGTGATTGTGTTGCATGATGTTGTATGGTTTTGGTTTTGTATGGTGTTGTATAGTGTTGGTTTTGTATGGTGATGTATGATGTTGTATGGTGTTGTATGTTGTTGTATTGTTATGGTGTTGTATTGTGTTGGATTGTTTGGTATGGTGTTGTATAGTCTTGTATGAATTTGGTGATGTATGTTGTTGTATGATTTTGTTATGTGTAGTATGGTATTGGATGGTGATGTACGGTAATGTATGGTGTTGTATGTTGTTGCATGGTGTTGGTGATATATGGTGTTGTATGGTGTTTTATGATGATGTATGGTGTTGTATGATGTTGGTGTTGTATGGTTGTGTATGGTGTTAGTGTTGTATGGTGTGGTATGGTGCTGTATGGTGTTGATTATGTATTGTGTTGTATGGTGTTGTATGGTGTTGGTGTTGTATGGTGTTGTATGGTGATGTATGGTGATGTATGGTGTTGTATGGTGTTGGTATCTCATGCTGTTGTATGGTGATGTATGGTGTTTTATGGTGTTGGTGTTGTACGTTGTTGTATGGTGATGTATGGTGTTGTATGGTGCTGAATTGTGTTGTATGATGTTGGTGTTGTATGGTGTTGTATGGTGATGTATGGTGTTGTATGGTGTTGTATGGTGTTGTATGATGATGTATGGTGTTGTGTGGTTTTGTATGGTGTAAGTGTGTAAGGTGTAGTGTGATTTTGTATGGTTTTGTATGGTGTTAGTGTTGTATGGTGTAGTATGGTGTTGTATGGTATTGGTGATGTTTGGTGTTGTATGATTTTTGTGTTGTATGGTGTTTTATGGTGTTGGTGATGTATGGTGTTGTATGGTTTTGATGGTGTATGGTTTTGTATGGTGTTGTATGTTGTTGTATTGTTATGGTGTTGTATGGTGTTGGATTGTTTGGTATGGTGTTGTATAGTCTTGTATGAATTTGGTGATGTATGTTGTTGTATGATTTTGTTATGTGTTGTATGGTATTGGATGGTGATGTACGGTAATGTATGGTGTTGTATGTTGTTGCATAGTATTGGTGACATATGGTGTTGTATGGTGTTGTATGATGTTGTATGGTATTGTATGATGTTGGTGTTGTATGGTTTTGTATGGTGTTAGTGTTGTATGGTGTGGTATGGTGCTGTATGGTGTTGATTATGTATTGTGTTGTATGGTGTTGTATGGTGTTGGTGTTGTATGGTGTTGTATGGTGATGTATGGTGATGTATGGTGTTGTATGGTGTTGGTATCTCATGCTGTTGTATGGTGATGTATGGTGTTTTATGGTGTTGGTGTTGTATGTTGTTGTATGGTGATGTATGGTGTTGTATGGTGCTGGATTGTGTTGTATGATGTTGGTGTTGTATGGTGTTGTATGGTGATGTATGGTGTTGTATGGTGTTGTATGGTGTTGTATGATGATGTATGGTGTTGTATGATGTTGGTGTTTAATGGTGTTGTATGGTGATTGTGTTGCATGATGTTGTATGGTTTTGGTTTTGTATGGTGTTGTATAGTGTTGGTTTTGTATGGTGATGTATGATGTTGTATGGTGTTGTATGTTGTTGTATTGTTATGGTGTTGTATGGTGTTGGATTGTTTGGTATGGTGTTGTATAGTCTTGTATGAATTTGGTGATGTATGTTGTTGTATGATTTTGTTATGTGTTGTATGGTATTGAATGGTGATGTACGGTAATGTATGGTGTTGTATGTTGTTGCATGGTGTTGGTGATATATGGTGTTGTATGATGTTTTATGATGATGTATGGTGTTGTATGATGTTGGTGTTGTATGGTTTTGTATGGTGTTAGTGTTGTATGGTGTGGTATGGTGCTGTATGGTGTTGATTATGTATTGTGTTGTATGGTGTTGTATGGTGTTGGTGTTGTATGGTGTTGTATGGTGATGTATGGTGATGTATGGTGATGTATTGTGTTGTATGGTGTTGGTATCTCATGCTGTTGTATGGTGATGTATGGTGTTTTATGGTGTTGGTGTTGTACGTTGTTGTATGGTGATGTATGGTGTTGTATGGTGCTGAATTGTGTTGTATGATGTTGGTGTTGTATGGTGTTGTATGGTGATGTATGGTGTTGTATGGTGTTGTATGGTGTTGTATGATGATGTATGGTGTTGTATGATGTTGGTGTTTAATGGTGTTGTATGGTGATTGTGTTGCATGATGTTGTATGGTTTTGGTTTTGTATGGTGTTGTATAGTGTTGGTTTTGTATGGTGATGTATGATGTTGTATGGTGTTGTATGTTGTTGTATTGTTATGGTGTTGTATGGTGTTGGATTGTTTGGTATGGTGTTGTATAGTCTTGTATGAATTTGGTGATGTATGTTGTTGTATAATTTTGTTATGTGTTGTATGGTATTGGATGGTGATGTACGGTAATGTATGGTGTTGTATGTTGTTGCATGGTGTTGGTGATATATGGTGTTGTATGGTGTTTTATGATGATGTATGGTGTTGTATGATGTTGGTGTTGTATGGTTTTGTATGGTGTTAGTGTTGTATGGTGTGGTATGGTGCTGTATGGTGTTGATTACGTATTGTGTTGTATGGTGTTGTATGGTGTTGGTGTTGTATGGTGTTGTATGGTGATGTATGGTGATGTATGGTGTTGTATGGTGTTGGTATCTCATGCTGTTGTATGGTGATGTATGGTGTTGTATGGTGTTGTATGGTGTTGTATGATGATGTATTGTGTTGTATGATGTTGGTGTTTAATGGTGTTTTATGGTGATTGTGTTGCATGATGTTGTATGGTTTTGATTTTGTATGTTGTTGTATGATTTTGTTATGTGTTGTATGGTATTGGATGGTGATGTACGGTAATGTATGGTGTTGTATGTTGTTGCATGGTGTTGGTGATATATGGTGTTGTATGGTGTTGTATATTGTTGCATGGTGTTGCTGATGTATGGTGTTGTATGGTGTTGGTGTTTTATGGTGTTGTATGGAGATGTATGGTGATGTATGGTAATTTATTGTAATGTGTGGTGTTGTATGTTGATGTATGGTGTTGTATGGTGATATATAGTGATGTATGGTGTTGTATGATGTTGGTGTTTTATGGTGTTGTATGGTGATTATGTTGCATGGTGTTGTATGGTGTTGGTTTTGTATGGTGTTTTATGGTTTTGGTGTTGTATGGTGATGTATGATGTTGTATGGTGTTGTATGATGTTGGTGTTGTATGGTTTTGTATGGTGTTAGTGTTGTATGGTGTGGTGTGGTTTTGTATGGTGGTGGTGATGTATGATGTTGTATGGTGTTGTGTGGTGTTGGTGTTGTATGTTGTTGTATGGTGTTGTATGGTTTTGTATGATGATGTATGGTGTTGTATGATGTTGGTGTTGTATGGTGATTGTGTTGTATGGTGTTGTATGTTGTTGGTTTTGTATGGTGCTGTATGGTGTTTGTGTAGTAGGTGATATTTGATGTTGTATGGTGTTGTATGTTTTTGGTGTTGTATTGTTTTGTATGGTGTTTCTGTTATATTGTGTTGGTGTTGTATGATGATGTTTGGTGTTAGTGTTGTATGGGTGTAGTATGGTGTTGTATGGTGTTGTATGGTATAGGTGATGTATGGTGTTGTATGGTGTTGGTATTGTATGGTGTAGTATGGTGTTGTATGGTGTTGGTGATGTATGGTGTTGTATGTTTTTTGTGATGTATGGTGTTTTATGGTGTTGGTGATATATGTTGTCGTATGATTTTGTTTGGTGTTGTATGGTATTGGATGTTGTATGGTGTTGGTGTTGTATGATGTTGCCTTAAAATATAGAATATGATATTACCCTGTAAATTTCTTAAACAAAATAAAACTGTTTAATAAGGACCGAAACATTGATACATGTACACTAAAGTTAAGATGTGTTATTTACAGTATATTAAAGCATAGTTACATAATTTATATAGTATATTAATATATCAGATGACTCATCGGTTTCATGATGACAACATATGATATGACATTTATATAATGCATTGGTAATCTTACTTTACTGTGTTTATAGTCCATGACCCGGACGGAGATGTGGTACGCTGTCGCTGGACCAGTTCTTCTCCTAGGGACGAATGTGGAAGTATATGTGGGGCATTTCCAGCACATTTAGATTCCGTAAATATCCATTTCGAGGTGTTCTTTTTTTACAAAAAAATAAAACTCTATTTCCGAAACCATAATTAGTATTTTAGTTTAATTCTACAACATTTTTTATAAGCTTATTTATATTTCGAGTAGAATATGTCACCATAGTATTTTTCAACGTATTGTTTATTTAACCAACTGGACTTTGCTAGAATGTTTCCGCACAAACTTACTTCGTACGAAAACTATTTTTTTTGCATTCATGCCTCACCTTTGAAAAGGTGATGAAATTTTGGAACTTTCTGCGCATTGTTGATTTCGCAGAATACTATTATGATACCACCATGAACATATATGTACTTAAATATATTCTCATATTTTAGGATACATGTACTATAACGTATAATGCTACTGGAAGTTTAGGTTGGTATGGTGTGGCAGTCCAAGCTGAAGATTTCATGACTGCTAATGCAACCTCGCCACTCAGTAGTGTACCCGTGCAGTTCCTTGTAAATGTGTACCAATCTTCAGAATCATGTGATAAACATGCAGAATTCATAGGTCCAACACCGCCTGACAATGCTTGCTTTAACGTCCCTCGAGGTGACATTTTCCACACTGAAATTGTGGTTCGTGTTGCAAATGCAAACAAAAGGTATGTTTTTATTTGTTACGCATACCTGCATAAGCATTATTTTAGCATAGTATCAGAGAAGACCCAAAACTATTTTTAAAAACTATACATTTACCATTTCCGTATTTTATGTCAGTTACTTATATTATCATTTATTGAACGCTTTGGTTTTATTCCTTAAAGGATGGAGAGTTTAATGATTATAGCCATATATCATTCAAATTTCTCAAATAAAACTGACACAGATTCAATAAACAAAATAATCTGACTGTGACTGCACTTATGCATGTGGTCGACTTTCTACTTGTATATTTGCTTTCCGATGATCATGAATCAGGTCGAATTCCTGGAATAATTTGTTATCGAAAAAGTGAAACATGGTGTTAGCACACAGAACGATATAGTAATTAATAGCAAATGTATAACAATGGGTATATTCTTTAAAACAAGAAAATATATGTCCAACAGGAGGTAGAGCATTCAATAAACACAATAACCACAACAGCACACACACAATGAATACTTAGAACAATTAGTAGTATAACAAGGAAAATATAAACAGTGCCAAAAGGTTCGCAAATGTTAGTATGAAAACACACACTGGGAAGCCTAAACCTGGTTAAGTATCGCCCTTTCTCTCTTGCCAAATCTTAAGGCGGGATTGTGTCAATAGAAATTGACGTAAATTGGCAGCCTCCGTGTGCATATTGTAGAATAAGAACATATTGTATTACTAATAAGTCAACTTTATATAATGAAAAACAAACATTAATTATAACGATATATATATGTGTGGAATTTGTAGCATATCAGAGATAAAAACCACATCACCTCTGGGTATGGTCAAGTCGTCATTGACGAAGATATCAGCCACTGATTGGAAAATAAATGTCACGTGGTCACCACAGCACTACAACGATGTCAATAACATATTTTGTTTCACGGCAGTAGAATCTGGAAGCAGGTCATTGATTAAATGTTTTTTCGCATACATAACATATATATCCTTTTCAAACCAAATTGTTAAAACATAAAACGTTTTAACAATACTTGCAGAAAAAAAGCATAATCTTTTCTATTTATATCACCTCTCGGTATTTAGTTATATTTACTTTCCTTAATGCTTGACACAGCTAGGTCAGTTCGAAAAGCACCTGGCTCTCAATTCAAAGGTCGTGACTTCGAATCCCGGATCGGCCAAAGTCCTTGTGATGATGGGTCATAAACTTTGGTCATTTCTGTAGGAGATTGGGGAAGAAGTCAGTGACATTGTAGAGATGAGATATGTCTTATCAGTGCCCGAGAGAGACGATCATGTTATTAAGTGCACTAGCTTGTGTTAAACAGCAAAACTATTGTTGAAAAAATAAAACAACAAAAACAACAAAAGAAACAGAACAAACATATTCATAATATATTGACTGTGAAGATCATACGTGTGTATAGCTAGAATAAAATATATTAAGTTCATACAAACTGTTCCAGTGTGTGTTGTTCAAAGCATACAATGAAAGTACATGTATTTCTTTAGTGAAAATGTATATGATGAGCACATGCATATCATTAATGATATCTGTAAACTATCATTAAAATCGAAATAAATAGTAAATAATTGTAAAGACATTTGTAATAAATGAATCTTCCAAGTATGAAACTAAACATGATATTAAATAATAATTATGATATATGTTGACTGACAGGTTCGAGAGTAAAAGAAGATGCATAACTCTATTTGCTGGAGGTGAGTATTTGTTACAGTCTGGGGATATATAACATCTGTTTCAATATATTTTCTATTTTAACAGCCAATGTTGTCAAATGATGACAAATATTCAACGCTAAGTGTTGTACCTAAAGTTTCGATCTACTTTCCGATTTGGCCAAATATATACATGACGTAAATAAATGTTTTAAAATAACGTTATCTTCGTTGTTGACCATCGGGAAGAAATAGAAATAAACAATAATACGTTAATGCAATGGTTTATTTTACACATAAATAAAATATTCAGTGTTTGTAGCTTATGTGTCCAGAACGTTTCTTTACATAAATAATTTAATTCATCATATGTACACTATCAGATTGTATATTAAATGAAAACACTTCAACTGAATAACATCAATCATCAGAATGTAAAGCACGTGACTAGACATATATTGGTTTTTTTGGCTTACCTATGAAGGCTGCATGTCTTGCACGTAATACAGAAAAGTTACATGTTTGGTTGAACAATATTAAGTAGTTTAAAAATATCAAATGTTTCAATCGTAACATATCTAGTTAAAACACATTCTAGTACAATACAACAATGAGGACATATGAAAGTGTTATATATAACAGAAATATATTGTTTTCTTCAGTTTTGAACTTACTAACACACCTTTCAAGGGTTAATAATTTTTACGTTAAAATGGGATTAAAGTGTAGACAAATTTAATGAATTCCAAGGTTTGCATGTTTGAAAGTGAATAAATATTTGTTACGTCAACTATTGTGTGTTTACATTGCTAACATATTAACGACCATGTACAGGTTCGATTAACGGTTGGTTTTCAAGAGATTTAAGTATTGTAAAATTAGTTGAAAACAAAATTGCTTGCATGCAAACATCGTGCTCAGACGATATAATCATTCAAACAATAAAAGGAAGAATAGTTTGTTTTAAAATGTGTCTTTTTATACTTCCAAAATACAGTTTAAATAAAGGTTATGCTTCTTCTATTACAGACAATCCCCCGCACTTTGTTCAAGCATTTCAGTCTCCAAAAGGGTTGACAAGTCCACACACAAGACAATGGAGTATAACTGTCGATAAAAATGTAAGTATGATCCATATGCCATCACACGAGACAATGGAATATAACTGTAGATAAAAATGTAAGTATGACCCATATGCCATCACACGAGACAATGGCATATAACTGTCGATAAAAATGTAAATATGACCCATAGGCCATCACACGAGACAATGGAGTATAACTGTCGATAAAAATGTAAGTTTGATCCATAAGTCATCACACGAGACAATGGAGTATAACTGTCGATAAAAATGTAAGTGTGATCCATAAGTCCACACACAAAACACTGGCGTATAATTGTCGATAAAAAAATAAGTATAATTCATAAGTCCACACACAAGATATTGGAGTATAACTGTCGAAAAAATGTAAGTGTTATCAATAAGTCAACACACAAGACAATGAAGAATAACTGTTGATAAAAATGTAACTACAATCCATAAGTCATCACACAAGACACTGGAGAATAACTGTCGATAAAAATGTAAGTATGATCCATAGGCCATCCAACGAGACAATGAAGTATAACGTTCGATAAAAATGTAAGTATGATCCATAAGTCATCACACAAGACATTGGAGAATAACTGTCGATAAAAATGTAAGTATGATCCATAAGTCATCACACAAGACAATGAAGTATAAATGTCGATAAAAATGTAAGTATGATCCATAAGTCCTCACACGAGACATTTCTATATTAACTGTCTATAATATATTAAATACGATAAAACCTTACACAATGCAGTAATATAAATATACACACAAGAAACAAAATTGTATTCGACGATATAGCGTAGGTAAGATCGGCCTCTGAGTATAACTACGTCATAATGTTCATAACTCTAAACTAAATATGTACTAAATCGGATATATATTAAACAGTGGTGTATGAATTATAATGAACTTATATAGTTGTATCAGTTTTTTATGTAAGCCTGAACTGCCATAAAATAGCCGCAAGATGACTCTGGGGCAGGTTTTATATAATTCTGTATATGATTCAAATCAGTGAACCCTTTTTTAAATTTACAGTCAATGCATTGTTTTTGTTAGAATTTTGCATGCTACTAGATTATTGGTGATACATTCAATTGGCAAAAAAATAATTTGTTATATGCAGTTTGAAATAAAGTTTAACTCCAACTGCCAAAAAGTTGGAATTTAAGAGAGATGCACTCAGTACACATGGATCTGTGTTACTTCACAATCAACAAATAGCCTAGTGTAGCGTAATTTGAGTCTCCTCTTACAAATATTTACTACCTTGACAGTAAAAGTTGGGGTTTAATATGAGATTGGTTCGTACAAATGGCAGTTGAGTATAACTACGTCATTGCAATTATGTTTAAATCTGAACTACATAGGTCCTATATTGGTCCTATATTGGTTACATATTAAATAGTGTTAAACTTCAAAACCGAAAGAAACATAAGAGTTTACGTTGTCAGATATCAAACTGTATTAAACATGTTTACTTAAACTTTGGCATAGTGTAAAAGTCGACCATTTTACTAATCAATGTACATAGTGTAAAAGTCGACCATTTTACTAATCAATGTACATAGTTTATTCCATTAAACTGGAGTATGATGGAAATCGTTTATGTTATATATAGAAAATATTTATTTGTTTACAGTCACATAATAGGTTGTACATATATATAACAATTCATCAAAAGGACTTAATTACAGATTAATCAAATCCGATATCAAACTAGAACCTTATTTGTCAATTTTACCAGTTAATCTGCGACTGGAACTGTTCCATTTCCGTACCACTAACCATAGATTACCAGTGGAACTGGGCATATTTCAACAGTCATATTTACCGTATCACGAACGCAAATGCCGACACTGCCTTTTAAACGATATCGGTGATGAGCTACACTATGTCCTAAAATGTCCATTGTTTCTTACTGAGAGATTGAGATATATTCCCCAATACTATTACCGTCGGCCAAATATCATAAAATTTCGTGAACTTATGTCCTCAAACTCGTCCAAAATACTGAGAAATGTTATTACTTTTGCTCGCCACAATTATTTTCGGTCAATTAACTAAACACAACATACTTACCTTTAATTTAAGCTATGGTTATATCCAAAACAGTTATATTCCCTCAAGTAATCCACTAGTATTTATGCACAGCCATGTGTTTAATATCATATCTCAGTCAATGACATTACAATGCGACTATACAATTTCCATCAATGAAAGCACGTTAAGCACGTGCAAATGAATAAACTCGCTCAACCTTGAGTAGACAGACAGCGAATTTAAACACGACCATCTTTAAAGTTATGAATGAAACTTTGATCGGCCAATCGTGATTTTAATGCACAAGCCTTATTGGCACTGCATATCACAATTATGTTTATTTTTATTTATTCTTTTTATTCATTTTTTTCTCACAATACAAATTATAGTTGTTTTGTTTTGTTGATATAAACATTACATAGTAATGTGTTTAAAAATTAAAAAAAAAAAATGTCGTTTTAAGAATGTTCGGAATTCCCGTATTTCCCCAATTTCATCATTACATCGTCCCCTAAGCATTTTATTAAAGGCACAATCGCCACATTTACTTCTATGTGCAGAATAGAACGGAATTTGAATGTGAATATGCACACCTTTATTCATTTGCATATATGTTGTAACTTAAATCAACAATGCCAATTATATGTAAATAATATAACATAGCACTGAAAAGATTATATAAACTTAACGTATATCTAAAGTTACCTGTGACTTGGCAAATAGCACGAAATTTGAAAAATATATGGACACAAGTAAAACACCATAATACATTTTTTCATTAAATGTTGTTTTAAATGTTGACTGATATGAAATCTACATATATTTCACTTATTTCTGTCCCCTGGATAAATACCCACATAATTGTTAAAAAAAATAATCATGTTGTTACCTTTGTGTAGCCTGATATTAATAAAAGTAAATGTTGTTGTTGCTGTTGTTGTTGTTGTTGTTGTTGTTGTTGCTGTATAGATGTCCTCGTAAAAGTAGATAATATTACAATTTATCGGCGTCTATTGTCTGATTTTAGCCTCATTTGATTACCCGTTTATTATCACCGTTACTGGCCCGTGATGTAGGGGGAAGAACAACCTTACTTCTTCTTACAATTCAAATAACTAGCAAAAGTATATGAATGAAACATTTAAAGTCATTTAATGGAACATTCAATTGTCTTTCTCGTAGTTTGTTCGTGCATCAAACCACAGCTATATTCGGGTGTACAACAGTCATGGTGTCCTGGAGGAGACAATAGACGCATCTGATCCTGGGCTAGTTAGACTGAATCCTTCCAGCCGTCTGCTTATGTTTGACACAACATTCAACCTTATAGAAAATGAGGAATATTATGTTTTATTTGATTCCGGTTAGCATTTTATGGCCAGAAATTTATATATGATTTCGCATTGTATTATAGCAGATTTGTAAACGTTGGACATCGTTTTCATGCGAAATAGTATACCGTTATATAAAATTAGTATTAGAATACATTTTTGTTAAGACATCTTCAAGATTCACCTTGTAACACAGATTAAGCATGATCACGTATAACAAAACACTCATTTTAATCGAATGCTTAAATGTTCATTCTTGTAGATAATTACTTACGAGTATTAATACCAAGTTTAAAGAGAAAGAAATATGCACTTATAAACTTCTTTGTCCATACATAAATGCAACAAAGTCTTCCTCATCCTGCCAAAGAAATGGAACCAAAAGAAGTTCTTTTTATTAAAATATACAAACACAAAACGAACACACTGTAATTGTTTTTAGTATTTTTATAATAATCATGAACATTTGCTTCTATTATTTCATATTGATATCATTAAACTTTCGTGTCATTGATTACTTCTACGTTTCAACAGGTGTCGTTACTAGCACAACTCACTGTGGGGCAGGATCAGCCCCAATAAATAATACTCATTTCTGGAGAGTTACAATACGTAAGTAGACTATTCAAATCCCTGACGTCTTCTTATTCTGATCTGCTATTTCCAAATTAAACAGCAGGGAATATCTTGCCTGTTCCACACTATAAGCACCCCGTAGCGTTCATCATGCTTTCATGCAATATAATTTCACCATAATACATTAATATATATATAAACAGTGCCGTATTTTTGTTAAGAGAGAACAAATGCACTATTGCATATTTTGTAAATGTATCAAGGAAAATTAAATCGTTTTAATTTTATTAAACTAATACGATCATGAAATCCGGACAATAAAGACTCTTGCCGAACAATAAATATGTGATTTATTTTGTATATAAACCATTAATGATTATCGTAATACCATAAAAATGAGAATTCAAATACCAAACATAAACTATGATTTTATTGAATTTCTACATATTTTTCTTGTGATAAATCAATCGATGTATGCGAGTTTACAGAACCAATTTATTTAAATAGTACACTCATTGCCGTTAGATTATCGCCTAAAACTGGAACATACCTTATTATTATTTAGTGTTAATTAAAAGCTCGTTTAACAAAATAAAACCTCAAAACGCAGGGAACCAGTGAGTCGGATGGAGTGAGCGTGTGTTTTTTTTGTTAAAAACTCACTTGATAAATAATAACTAATTTAGTGTTCGATCTTATTGCAGACCTTCCACTGGTGCTTACATCATTCTGAGCGCTCTTATTCAACTGAAGTGTCCCTGTTCACTTTTTCCATTCATTAATATGTAACTGATGCCTTTAAACTAACAACGTAGATCTTCATTTTTGCTTGTGGTGCATTGAACGATGTTAAGTCAGCCTCTAGCGTCCTTCTCTAAACTCTTAATAGTATCGATTTAATAGAAATTTTACATAAACTTGGTTTTAATGAAATAAAATCATCCAAAGTTTGCAAATCAAGGCAATGTGTTTTTTTTATAAAAACTAGGTTATATACTAATCATATATATTTAGAAATTGTACATATTTACTTATTTCATTAAATAAACATTTATATTAATGTCACCAGTACATTAATCAAAGACAACCATACTTAACACATTTCAGAGACGCCTGTGAGACTTGTTAGTGGACCGAGCGAGTTAGCCGGGCGATTAGAAGTGTATTATAACGGTGCATGGAGAACTGTTTGTGGACAAAACCTCTTTAACACCGAGGCTGATGTGTTCTGTAGAATGTTACGAAATAGTTCTGATAGGTATTGTCAAATTACTTGATTTGCATTTGAATCGACACATTCCTATTGGAATTTATAAAATGGAAATCTGTATTTTTCCGATTGGAAAGTATGCATTGTTGCGGCGTCTAAATACAATTGTGAGATCAATGGTAATGTTGTGATTGTGGAATTGTGTTTAGTTTGATATATAAAACTGGCATCAGCCTGTTTTACAGTATAAGTCAGATATGCATAATAGTGCCGGGGTATTAAATCTAAAAATTAAATCTTTGATTTCAGCAACGTACCATCCGGCAGAGTTCTTTATAATGCATATTATGGTACTGGCAACGGATTAGTGATGGCAACAGACCTAAATTGTAATGGCAGTGAAGTAGATATATCGCTTTGTCCATCTCCTTCAAGACTTTATACAAATGGTACATGTAGCCATTCCCAAGATGTAAGCTTAGATTGTAGTAAGTATATATGGTTATTATTCAATTAAAAAGGCATATAACTGCAAATTTAATATATATATATATTTATTTCAGGCTTGAGTTTTTCCATTGCTTGAATTTATTTAACACATAACATGTATTTGAATGATATTTTGGTTTCAGATTGGATAAGTATGTTGTTATTGTTCAGATAAAGTTTTCCTTTTCTATGTTTGCGTCTTGTATTTTTATAAAACTGATGTATTTCATACACTAGGAAGAAATCACCTCATATATATGTTTTTATTTGTTTTTGAAAGAATTTCTATGCTGTTCCGCGAACTTGATCAATTCTTTGTCAATTCGTCAAAAGTGTTTCGTTTTCAAGATTTCAATTCGACGTTGATCTTTCTCTTACTCGTACTTTCAACAAAAAGCAATGAAATATCTTATACAACTTTTTAGTTTCTCTTAGACACTTCCACTTATAACTAAAGGTGTAATATTCCCGATTTAAACATGGAAGCGAGTACTTGTCCTGCACTTTTGATTTGACCATGCCATTGACCTTCAGCCGGGGGTGTTATCAAAATTAGGATTCTGGGTAGGACCTGCCTTAGAGAATTCTGGGTAGTGATAATGCGCTGCTCAAGGGAAATATGCGAGGCAGGTCAATATAAGCTCATTTAAGCAGTGATCATTAACGAAATTTAGTGTAAATATGATACTGCATTAATTTAAGTAACATGTGTAATCCTATATTATATATCCCAGTAAATCGACATGCTTACTCCGTTGTAAAGTATTTAAAGATAATGATCAAGGTATCTTACTTGAAGCAATTCATTTAATTTTTGTTTTTGTTTCATATTACTTGCAATTCAGTTTAGGCATAGGGAGCAATGTCTGCATTTTTGGAAAAGTACATGTAACTCTCATATGGACATAGAAATGTACGTTAATACTTTAATGAATATGAATTCTATAATGTGATACGACGTTCCGTATCACGTACTTATGTTTTCTTTTCTGTATCTACCTGTTAATTAATATTTATGACGTCACACTATTTTGAGCTTTCAAATGGGATGTTTCCTTGTTTGCAAAGAGTGTGAGTTTATTAAAGTCAATAAAGTGTTAGAAACTATTGCGCTTGAGGACAGTTAACCCTTTCTACCGAAAAATGATAAAACAACATCTTAGTCCAAATATATTGTTGCTATTTTATAATAAATATAAAGATGTATTACAAAAACTGTATTGCTCAACTAACTTAATACAGTTACTTGTATCATATTTTGTTTATATGTCAGACCAGCTAAGCATAGTTGATGCTTTGCCTCTATCACATTACATTTTTAAGAATTTCGTAAAACATATTTCATATTTGATCCGTTTCATATGGTGAATATATTTAAACTAGTTAACAATATACAGTCAATCATTAAACAAGTTGATGGCAGTCTCGACATGTATATTCACCTTTCTTCGTTATATACGTTATATAGTCATCATTTATCAAGTCCTTTCAACTCATTTGTTTGATTAACTATAAAATTGGTTTTCAGGACAATATTAAAAAACTGTTTATTTTTTACGCTCAAACAATCAATTACCAAAGGAGACGATGGACATCTCGAAATGTTATAATTGCCATCATAATATGCATGCCTGATTGTCATACATGAAAGTGAATATATCTAAAAACAATCAATTTATTAATGGTGCTGGTTGTAGGAACTTTCATTCGTTTGATGGGTGGTAGTTCTTCGTACTCTGGACGTGTTGAGGTTAACAATAATGGAACATGGGGAACAGTTTGTGATGATCGCTTTGATAGGGATGATGGAATAGCAATCTGTAAGATGCTGGGGTACTACAGAAATTACTAGTAAGTAGAGTTATTAATTAATTAATTAATTAATTTAAACATATGTTTATTTTGTTACTGTTATTGGTATAAATAAATAAATACTCTAAATATACTAGGTATAAGTGTCTGGCAGATAAAATAGCGAACATGCTGGAGAGATTGATTGAACATTATTTCTTTGAAGATAGCTAATACCATTATGAAATAATGATACTGGTGTGCTTTTTGTAACTTTTTCCTATTATGACAATATCAATGCTTCTTTTCCGGTGATAAGAAAAATTTTCCTTTACACAAAATCAGGATCGCAATTGATTTTTATCAATGTAGGTCCCTGCCAACAACGCCATCAAGACTGAATTTGCCTGAGCTACATTTTGCACTCGATATTAGATAAATGAAATATTATTTTTCCAATTGTTTGTTTATGCAGTGATGGTCGCTGGATAATTGATACTTTTCTTACGAATAATGATTAAATATCTCACATTTTTGTAAAAACTTACCATTGAATCGTACATGCAAATTAGGATGTGGGCGACAGTCTTTTATGATACATGTATCACTGAAATTGTTGTGCAACATTGATGGTTGGTTGATTTTTTAAAGGTACATATCTATATCTTTGGTTTTGTTGTGTTTTGTAAAGAAATGACTACAATGATATAATAAAAGATGTATCTAATTAGTGCAGCAAGCCATGTAGTACAATTAAAATATAATATGACATATATGTAAACTTAATATTACGTAATTGTACTCGCTTGTATCTGTATAGTGACGTTCAAGTATATGGTAACGCTTTTTACGGACAAGGTAATGGGCCTATAATGATAGACGAATTACAATGTAATGGTGATGAAGTTGACATATCGATATGTCACTCCAATCCCTGGTATCACCATGACTGCAGCCACAGTGAAGACGCGTCTGTTGACTGTCACGGTATGTTTGATAGCTTTACTAATTGATTATATAATTAATATGTTCAATACATGATTGAATATTTATCAATATTATTTAAGTAGTAATATATATTATTATATCATTTAATGTGTATATTATAATCTAATATTTTTACATGGTTAAATATGTATTACATTATTTCCTTTGTAATATTACTTTATATTTATTACATCGTTAAATGTTTATTACATGACTAAGTGTTCATTACACCACCATTGAATGTTTGTTACATGACTGAATATAACGTTACCAAATTGTTTATAACGACGATATTTATTAAATTATCAAATTTTTTAACAAATTCATTGATTGTGTAACACATATGAACTGATCAATATATTTAATATTCAAAAACTTGTGTCTTTAAAAGTGTTACATGTAAGTATATTTATGATGATGTACTGCCACTGTAATTGGTATGATTAATATACGACAATATGTACAGGTAGATTCAAGCAATTATACTTTACAGGATATACATCTACAGTCACGCCAACAACAACCATGACGCGACCGAGCACATTAACTGCAGCAACTACAGGTAAAACATCTGAGTAAAGAATATTTCGTACAGCGGGTGCATGTGCCAGGTGTTCTTACCAACACAAATGTTCAAAAGTATCTGTGCGTTAGATGTTCATGAAATATTAAGTGTTTTGTATCGTACAAATAGTAATATTTTATTGTTGCAAACACGTTAAGTGCGAAGTTTACTGACGTGTTGCCATGACATTAAAAATGAAATGTTAGGTGTGACACGAAATATGCGAAATTAGCTGACGTGCAACCATGACATTAAGATGTAGTGTTTATAACACGATATAATTTAAACTTGTTTATATGCTTGCACGTTGGATAGTCAATATTATAGAAAAACTGCACTGTTCTAACCCATTTGTTTGAAGTTTCACATATCCTAAAGCCCTGCCTTGCGTCATTTTTTGTTAATGATTAGCCAAATGAGACCAGACCTTTATTAAATATCCTACTACAAAACAGTCATTTAATGCATTTTTTTCATTGATATATATATATGTATATATTTACATTTAAACTACGATACTCAGTCTGAATCGACCAATCGTGTGTGAAAATAGGTAAAAGCAACCAGCTTTACTATCATAAATCACGTGTATCATAGACCACTTCCATGTGACAGTTGTATTGATTTGATCTAGCCTGTTAGTAATGTTGGTAATTTGTTATGTAAGGGATAGTATATGGGTGGGATTCATTGTCAAACGTTTTTTTCGGAATATATGCGATCCCAAGGCGTTTTATTGTTTTATTATAATAAAAGTAAATGTTGTGTTTACTGTACGTTACTAATATGTACTACATGATATGGAAGCTGGAGCAAGTAGAAAGAAAAAAATACATATCTTAAAACATGTACGTCTATAGGTTTATACGGACAATATGTGCTTTTAAATTTGAACAAATAGGAACGTTCATTGTTGGCCCAATTAAGATGTGTTATTCTACCTCTAGGAGTAGAAACAGGACGATATGTTGGTGAGCCGCAAGAGTAAAGACTACTTATTTGTATAGGTGACTTTTAGGTCCATTGGGCCGGGTGTTTTGTTTAAAATTCTATATATTTATAGCATGTTACATGTACATATGTCACTACAATTCAATATTTACTTACTTACTTACTTTCTTATTTATATGTGTGGTAATGTTTATAAACTGGCCATAATACAACAATTTTCTCATATTTTTACTAATTATAAGACTTTATTTTATAACCGTTTTCATACGTATTTGATGTTGCAGGTTTTACGTCAATACGTCTAGTGAATGGTACAAGTTCATATTCAGGTCGAGTAGAGTTGTACTACAATGGACGGTGGGGGACTGTTTGTGATGACGACTTCGATCACAATGATGTCAAGGTCATTTGTAGGATGCTTGGCATTTTTCGGGGTGATAAGTAATTAATTTAAATACATTTTCCTTTATTTCCGAAACTGATCAATTTAATTAACCTTACCTATTGATAATGTATATCCATATGAAATGTCGTTTTCAACATATTTCAGTGTACTGGATACAATTATATTAGCGTTGCCATGTTGAACTATGCCATAGATACATGCCACACCCCAAATTACATTAAAACAGCTAAAATGGCATCCTTGAACGGCTGAGCGCTAGGCCAGAAAGCTTTAAAAACTATAATTTAATTTTGTGGCACGGGCGAAAAACATACTGGCTGGTATTTATCACTAGATCGTCACTTGATGTCCCGTATTTTTCTAATTGCTAATTTTCTTAATATGTTTTTTTTTTCTTTTTCCGTGACGCTTTCCATGTTTCAAATGGATTTATATCATATACTATTGACAATCACAACATCATTGTTGGTGATGTGTGACGGCCATACTGTCGCTCCGTCATTTGACTCAGTGTTTTTATTATTGTGAAGCCCATTTAATATGACTTTGAAACCGCGCAAACCGGTGTTAGGTAGCACAAGGGGCGCTGCATAGTTCAGTTTCCCTAATGAACATACTCACTAAAACTAGTCTGTTTTTTCTTGCGTGCGTGTTGGGCTTCAAAGGGGTATTTTATGAGATATTATTGACATATAATCATTTTGGAAACTCGTATTAGTTCAGTTAATTAATAAAACGTAACAAATTTAGAAAAAAAAATTGTATAATAGTGATAAGATAGGTGTTTAAAAATTGACATTATACATGCTATTTATTGTGCAATACCGCATTATTTTACACAAGTCCTGCGTTCTGTTTCATCGGTGGAATATATGTCGTTATTCATGCAATACTCCTTTCAGTTATGGTAAACCGTACCAGTCTGCACACTTTGGTGAAGGTAGTGGTGATATAATGTTGGATGATTTGAGCTGTAACGGGTATGAATCTGATCTGTCCCAGTGTGGCTCCGGTGGATGGTTCAATCATAACTGTGGTCACAATGAGGATGCTGGTGTGAACTGCTACGGTAATTATAAAAATTACAAATGAATCATCAAATAAAACTACGTCTGAATGAGATACTGGTGCGAACTGCTATGGTCAGTATATAAATACATTGTAATCATCAATCATAACAACATCCACAGTGAGGCTACTGGTGTTGACTGCTATGGTCAGTATATAAATACATAGTAATCATCAATCATAACTACGTCCACAGTGAGGCTAATGGTGTTGACTGCTATGGTCAGTATATAAATGTATACTAATCACAAATCATAACTACGTCCGCAGTGAGGATACTGGTGATGACTGCTATGGTCAGTATATAAATGTATACTAATCACAAATCATAACTACGTCCGCAGTGAGGATACTGGTTTTGAGTGCTATGGTCAGTATATAAATGTATAGTAATCATCAATCTTAACAACATCCAAAGTGAGGCTACTGGTGTTGACTGCTATGGTCAGTATATAAATGTATAGTAATCATCAATCATAACAACATCCACAGTGAGGCTACTGGTGTCCACTGCTATGGTCAGTAAATAAATGTATAGTAACCATCAATCTTAACAAAATCCACAATGAGGATACTGGTGTTGACTGCTATGGTCAGTATATAAATGTATACTGATCACCAATCATAACTCTGTCCACAGTGAGGATACTGGTGTTGACTGCTATGGTCAGTATATAAATGTATACTGATCACCAATCATAACTCTGTCCACAGTGAGGATACTTGTGTTGACTGCTATGATCAGTAAATAGATGTATACTGATCACCAATCATAACTACGTTCACAGTGAGGATATTCTAGAGTTGACAGATATGGTCAGTATATCAA
Organism: Panopea generosa; assembly: GCA_029582155.1. Lineage (NCBI taxonomy): Eukaryota > Metazoa > Mollusca > Bivalvia > Adapedonta > Hiatellidae > Panopea > Panopea generosa. Next base: position 21,573,634 of record CM055896.1, on the reverse strand, counting down.
TGTATACTAATCATCAATCATAGCTATGTCCACAGTGACGATACTGGTGTTGAATGCTATGGTCAGTATATAAATGTATACTAATCACAAATCATAACTACGTCCACAGTGAGGATACCGGTGTTGACTGCTATGGTCAGTATATAAATGTATACTAATCACCAATCATAACAACCTCCACAGTGAGGATACTGGTGTTGACTGCTATGGTCATAACTACGTCCACAGTGAGGATACTGGTGTTGACTGCTATGGTCAATATATAAATGTATACTAATCACAAATCATAACTACGTCCACAGTGAGGATACCGGTGTTGACTGCTATGGTCAGTATATCAATGTATACTAATCACCAATCATAAAAACATCCACAGTGAGGATACAGGTGTAGACTGCTATGGTCATAACTACGTCCACAGTGAGGATACTGGTGTTGACTGCTATGGTAAGTATATAAATGTATACTAATCATCAATCATAGCTACGTCTACAGTGAGGATACTGGTGTTGACTGCTATGGTCAGTATATAAATGTATAGTAATCATCAATCTTAACTACGTCTACAGAGAAAATACTGAAGTTTACTGCTATGGTCAGTAAATTAATGTGTACTATTCATCAATCATAACTACGTTCACAGTGAGGATACTGGTGTTGACTGCTATGGTCAGTATATAAATGTATAATGCTATGGTCAGTATATAAATGTATACTAAACACCAATCTTAACTACGTCCACATTGAGGATACTGGTGTTGACTGCTATGGTCAGTTTATAAATGTATGCTGATCACCAATCATAACTACGCCCACAGTGGGGATACTGGTGTAGACTGCTAAGGTCAGTATATAAATGTATACTAATCATCAATAATAACTACGTCCACAGTGAGGATACTGGTGTTGACTGCTATGGTCAGTATATAAATGTATACTAATCATAAATCATAACAACGTCCACAGTGAGGATATTGGTGTTAACTGGTATGGTCAGTATATAAATTTATACTAATCACCAAACATAACTACGTTCACAGTGAGGACACTGGTGTTGACTGCTATGGTCAGTTTATAAATGTATACTAATCATCAATCATAACAACGTCCAAAGTGAGGATACTGGTGTTGACTGCTATGGTCAGTATGTAAATGTATACTAATCACCAATCATAACTACGTCTACAGTGAGGATACTGATGTTGACTGCTATTGTCAGTATATAAATGTATACTAATCACCAAACATAACCACGTCCACAGTGAGGAAACTGGTGTTGACTGCTATAGTCAGTATATAAATGTATACTAATCATCAATAATAACCACGTCCACAGTGAGGATACTGGTGTTGTATGCTATGATCAGTATATAAATGTTTACTAATAACGAATCATAAATATGTCCGCAGTAAGCATACTGGTGTTGACTGCTATGGTCAGTATATAAATGTATACTAATCACCAATCATAACTACGTTCGCAGTGTTGATACTGGTGTTGACTGCCATGGTCAGTATATAAATGTATACTAATCAGCAATCATAACCTCTTCCACAGTGAGGATTCTGGTGTTGACTGATATGGTCAGTATATAAATGTATTCTAATCACCAATCATAACTACGTCCACAGTGAGGACGCTGGTGTTGTATGCTATGGTCAGTATATAAATGTTAACTAATAACCAATCATAACTATGTCCGCAGTGAGCATACTGGTGTTGACTGCTGTGGTCAGTATATAAATGTATACTAATCACAAATCATAACTACGTTCGCAGTGTGGATACTGGTGTTGACTGCCATGGTCAGTATATAAATGTATACCAATCACCAATCATAACTACGTCCACAGTGAGGATACTGGTGTTGAAAGCTATGGTCAATATATAAATACATACTTATCATCAATCATAACTACATCAACAGTGAGGATACTGGTATTGACTGCTATGGTGGGTATATAATTGTGTACTAATCAACAATCATAACAACGTCCACAGTGACAGTGAGGATAATGGTGTTGCCTGCTAAGGTGAGTATATAAATGTATACTAATCATCAATAATTACTACGTCCACAGTGAGAATACTGTTGTTGACTGCTATGGTCAGTATATAAATACATACTTATCATCAATCATAATTACGTCCACAGTGAGGATATTGGTGTTGACTGCTATGGTCAGTATATAAATGTATACTTATCATCAACAATAACTACGTCCACAGTGAGCATACTGGTGTTGACTGATGTGATCAGTTTATTAATGTATACTAATCACCAATCTTAACTATGTCCACAGTGAGGATACTGGTGTTGACAGATATGGTCGATATACAAATGTATAGTAATCATCAATCATAACCACGTCCGTGTTGACTGGTATGGTCAGTATATAAAGGTATACTAATCATCAATCATAACTACGTCCACACTGAGGATACTGGTGTTGACTGTTATGGTCAGTATATAAATGTATACTAATCACCAATCATAACATAGTTCACAGTGAGGAACATGGTGTTGACTGCTATGGTCAGTATATAAATGTATACCAATCACCAATCATAACAACGTACAAAGTGAGGATACTGGTGTTGACTGCTATGGTCAGTATGTAAATGTATACTTATCATCAATCATAACCACGTCTACAGTGAGGACACTGGTGTTGACTGCTATGGTCAGTATATAAATGTATACTAATCACCAAACATAACCACGTCCACAGTGAGGATACTGGTGTTGTATGCTATGGTCAGTATATAAATGTTTACTAATAACGATTCATAACTAAGTCCGCAGTGAGGATCCTGGTGTTGACTGCAATGGTCAGTATATAAATGTATACTAATCACCAATCATAACTATGTTCGCAGTGTTGATACTAGTGTTGACTGCCATGGTCAGTATAAAAATGTATACTAATCAGCAATCATAACCTCGTCCACAGTGAGGATTCTAGTGTTGACTGATATGGTCATTATATAAATGTATACTAATCACCAATCATGACTACGTCCACAGTGAGGGCGCTGGTGTAGTATGCTATGGTCAGTATATATATGTTTACTAATAACCGTTCATAACTATGTCCGCAGTGAGCATACTGGTGTTGACTGCTATGGTCAGTATATTAATGTATACTAATCACCAATCATAACTACGTCCGCAGTGTGGATACTGGTGTTGACTGCCATGGTCAGTATATAAATGTATACCAATCACAAATCATAACTACGTCCACAGTGAGGAAACTGGTGTTGACAGCTATGATCAGTATATAAATACATTCAAATCACCAATCATAACTACATCAACAGTGAGGATACTGGTGTTGACTGCTATGGTGAGTATATAATTGTGTACTAATCACCAATCATAACTACGTCCACAGTGAGGATAATGGTGTTGATTGCTAAGGTGAGTATATAAATGTATACTAATCACCAATAATAACTACGTCCACAGTGAGGATACTGGTGTTGACTGCTATGGTCAGTATATAAATACATACTTATCATCAATCATAACTACGTCCACAGTGAGGATACTGGTGTTGACTACTATGGTCAGTATATAAATGTATGCTAATCATCAATAATAACTACGTCCACAGTGAGGATACTGGTGTTGACTGATATGGTAAGTTTATTAATGTATACTAATCACCAATCTTAACAATGTCCACAGTGAGGATACTAGTGTTGACTTCTATGGTCAGTATATCAATGTATACTAATCATCAATCATATCTACGTTCACAGTGAGGACGCTGGTGAAACAGCTATGGTCACTATATAAATGTATACTAATCACCAATCATAACTACGTCCACAGTGAGGATACTGGTGTTGACTGCCATGGTCAGTATATAAATGTATACTTATCACCAATCATAACTTTTTCCACAGTGAGGATACTTATGCTGACAACTATGGTCAGTATATAAATACATACTTATCATCAATCATAACTCCGTCCACAGTGAGGATACTGGTGTTGGCTGCTATGGTCAGTATATAAATGTATACAAATCACCAATCATAACTACGATCACAGTGAAGATACTGGTGTTGACTGCTGTTGTCAGTATATCAATGTATACTTATCACCAATCATAACTAAGTCCACCTTGAGGATACTGGTGTTGACTGCTATGGTAAGTTTATAATTGTGTACTAATCACCAATCATAACTACGTCGTCAGTGAGGATAATGGTGTTGATTGCTATGGTCAGTATATAAATGTATACTTATCATCAATAATAACTAAGACCACAGTGAGGATACTGGTGTTGACTGCTGCGGTCAGTATATGAATATATACTAATCACCAATCATAACTACATCCACTTTGAGGATAGTTGTGTTGACTGCTATGGTAAGTATATAATTGTGTACTTATCACCAATCATAACTATGTCCGCAGTGAGCATACTGGTGTTGACTGCTATGGTCAGTATATAAATGTATACTAATCACCAATCATAACTTCGTCCGCAGTGTGGATAATGGTGTTGACAGTCATGGTCAGTATATAAATGTATACAAATCACCAATCATAACTACGTCCACAGTGAGGATACTGGTGTTGACTGCTATTGTGAGTATATAATTGTGTACTAATCACTAATCATAACTACGTCAACAGTGAGGATACTTGTTTTGACTGTTATGGTCAGTATATAAATACATACTTATCATCAATCATAACTACGTCCACAGTGAGGATACTGGTGTTGACTGCTATGGTCAGTATATAAATGTATACTAATCACCAATCATAACTACGTCCACAGTGAGGATACTTGTTTTGACTGCTATGGTCAATATATAAATACATACTTATCATCAATCATAACCACGTCCACAGTGAGGATACTGGTGTTGACTGCTATGGTCAGTATATAAATGTTTACTTATCATCAACCATAACTACGTCCACAGTGATGATACTGGTGTTGACTGCTATGGTCAGTATATAAATGTATACTAATCACCAATCATAACTACGTTCGCAGTGCTGATACTGGTGTTGACTGCTATTGTCATTATATAAATGTATACTAATCACCAATCATAACTACGCCCACAGTGAAAATACTGGTGTTGACTGCTATGGTCAGTATATAAACGTATATTAATCATCAATCATAACTATGTCCACAGTGAGGATACTGGTGTTTACTGCTATGGTCAGTATATAAATGTATAATGCTATGTTCAGTATATAAATGTATAATAAACACCAATAATAACTACGTCCACAGTGAGGATACTGGTGTTTACTGCTATGGTCAGTATATAAATGTATACTAATCACCAATCATGACTCTGTCCACAGTGAGGATACTGGTGTTTACTGCTATGGTCAGTATATAAATGCATAATGCTATGTTCAGTATATAAATGTATAATTAACACCAATCATAACTAAATCCACAGTGAAGATACTGGTGTTGACTGCTATGGTGAGTATATAATTGTGTACTAATCACCAATCATAACTACGTCCACAGTGAGGATACTTGTTTTGACTGCTATGGTCAGTATATAAATACATACTTATCATCAATCATAACAACGTCCACAGTGAAGATACTGGTGTTGACTGCTATGGTCAGTATATAAATGTATACTAATCACCAATCATAACTACGTCCACACTGAGGATACTGGTTTTGACTGCTATGGTAAGTATATAAATGTATACTAATCACCATGCATAACTACGTCCACAGTGAGGATACTGGTGTTGACTGCTATGGTCAGTATATAAATGTATACTTATCATCAATAATAACTACGTCCACTGTGAGGATATTGGTGATGACTGCTATATTCAGTATATAAATGTATACTAATCACCAAGCATAACTACGTCCACAGTGAGGATACTGGTGTTGACTGCTATTGTCAGTATATAAATGTATAGTCATCATCAATCATAACTACGTCCACAGTGAGGATATTGGTGGTGACTGCTATTGTCAGTATATAAATGTATACTAATCACCAATCATAACTACGTTCGCAGTGTTGATACTGGTGTTGACTTTATTGTCGGTATATAAATGTATACTAATCACCAATCATAACTATGTCCACAGTGAGGCTACTGGTGTTTACTGCTATGGTCAGTATATAAATGTATAATGCTATGTTCAGTATATAAATGTATACTAAACTCCAATAATAACTACGTCCACAGTGAGGACACTGGTGTTTACTGCTATGGTCAGTATATAAATGTATACTAATCACCAATCATGACTCCGTCTACAGTGATGATACTGTTGTTTACTGCTATGGTCAGTATATAAATGTATAATGCTATGTTCAGTATATAAATGTATACTAAACACCAATAATAACTACGTCCACAGTGAGGATACTGGTGTTTACTGCTATGGTCAGTATATAAATGTATACTAATCACCAATCATAACTACGTCCACAGTGAGGATACTGGTGTTGACTGCTATGGTCAGTATATAAATGTATACTAATCACCAATCATAACTACGCCCACAGTGAAAATACTGGTGTTGACTGCTATGGTCAGTATATAAATGTATATTAATCATCAATCATAACTATGTCCACAGTGAGGATACTGGTGTTTACTGCTATGGTCAGTATATAAATGTATAATGCTGTGTTCAGTATATAAATGTATACTAATCACCAATCATAACCACGCCCACAGTGAGGATATTGGTGTTGACTGCTATGGTCAGAATTTAAATGTATACTAATCACCAATCATAACCACGCCCACAGTGAGGATACTGGTGTTTACTGATATGGTCAGTATATAAATGTATACTAATCACCAATCATAACCACGTCCACTATGAGGATACTGGTGTTGACTGATATGGTCAGTATATATATGTATAATAATCACAAATCATAACTACGTCTACAGTGAGGATACTGGTGTTTACTGTTATGGTCAGTATATAAATGTATAATGCTATGGTCAGTATATAAATGTATACTAAACACCAATCATAACTACGTCTACAGTGAGGATACTGGTGTTGACTGCTATGGTCACTATATAAATGTATACTAATCACCAGTCATAACCACGTCCACAGTGAGAATACTGGTGTTGACTGATATGGTCAGTTTATTAATGTATTCTAATCACTAATCATAAATACGTCCACAGTGAGGATACATGTGTTTACTGCTTTGGTCAGTATATAAATGTATACTAATCACCAATCATAACTACGTCCACAGTGAGGACGCTGGTTAGACTGCTATGGTCAGTATATAAATGTATACTAATCACCAATCATAACTACGTCCACAGTGAGGATACTGGTGTTGACAGCTATGGTCAGCATATAAATACATACTGATCATCAATCATAACTCCGTCCACAGTGAGGATACTGGTGTTGGCTGCTATGGTCAGTATATAAATGTATATTAATCACCAATCATAATTACGTCCACTTGAGGATACTGGTGTTGACTGCTATGGTAAGTATATAAATGTATACTAATCATCAATCATAATTACTTCGACTTTGAGGATACTGGTGTTGACTGCTATGGTCAGTATATAAATGTATACTAATCACCAATCATAATTACGTCCACTTTGAGGATACTGGTGTTGACTGCTATGGTAAGTATATAATTGTGTACTAATCACCAATCATAACTACGTCCACAGTGAGGATACTGGTGTTGACTGCTATGGTCAGTATATAAATGTATACTAATCACCAATCATAATTACGTCCACTTTGAGGATACTTGTGTTGACTGCTATGGTAAGTATTTAAATGTAAACTAATCACAAATCATAACTACGACCACAGTGAGGATACTTTTGTTGACTGCTGCTGTCAGTATATAAATGTATACTAATCACCAATCACAACTTCGTCCACTTTGAGGATACTGGTGTTGACTGCTATGGTCAGTATATAAATGTATACTATTCATCAATCATAACTACGTTCACAGTGAGGATACTGGTGTTGACTGCTATGGTCAGTATATAAATGTATACTATTCATCAATCATAACTACGTCCACAGTGAGGATACTGGTGTTGACTGCTCTGGTCAGTATATAAATGTATAATGCTATGGTCAGTATATAAATGTATACTTAACACCAATCATAACTACGTCCACAGTGAGGATACTGGTGTTGACTGCTATGGTCAGTATATAAATGTATACTAATCACCAATCATAACTACGTCCACAGTGAGGATACTGGTGTTGAATGCTATGGTCTGTATATAAATGTATACTTATCACCAATCATAACCACGCCCACAGTGAGGATACTGGTGTTGACTGCTATGGTCAGTATATAAATGTATACTAATCACCAGTCATAACTACGTCCACAGTGAGGACGCTGGTGAGACTGCTAGGTGATGTAAATACGAATTAAGTTATCGAATAAATCAACGTTCAAAATGAGGATCCTGGCGTAGATTGCTATCGCCATTATAAAAGTACAAACGTTATCAAATGTATACTGTTTAGTTCTAAATAGGACGTTAATGAATGTATTGCCATTAAAATCAAACAAGTAATGTTACTTAATGTGTATCATTAGTTTTATTTAAAACTGAGTGTGAGCTCGAATGTCTACATAACATTGGAACTTTCAGGATCGTGTTAGTACATACGGCATTTCCCCCGTCAGCTATATAGTGTTAACAAAACGTATTTTGATTATATTTCAGCATATAATTATGACGTGACTACTTATACGACTAACCATTGGTCGATTACAACTACAGGTAATATGGTCAATCATGTTAAACTCACCTTCAAAGAAATCGAAATTAAAAATGATGATGTTCTAGTTGATAAAATCTAACTTCAATTGTACAGGTACTTCACATGTAAGTCTTGGAAAATATTAGAAATAACTAAATAACATCATTTATATCTGGTTCTAGAATCATATTACGCCCGTTGGTTCAATAAGGTATCAAGTGTATATAAAATATGAAGGCACTTGGTACTTTCTTGTATTAAGATATTGCAAATTCTGGTCTTGTGAGGTGTCTTGTACTCGATATTTTATTTTAAATCTCGATCAAGTTTTTACAGAAATTGGACAATCTGCCTCGGGTATAATTATGGCCCCCGTCCGTGTAACTTTATCAAACTGACCCATTAGTTATACAACCAAGAGTTCTTTAAATCATCAAAGTATAGCTGTACTTGTGTAAAGTCCATTTTTTCGTTGGATATTAATTGCATAAACATAGTAATTATACAACCATAATATCTTGAACAAAGTCATGAATTAGCTTTACCAATAACCGCTTAATTTGCATTCGTGCATCAACAACTATCTTTGTTAACAAATGTACAAAGTAGATATGCATTCTAAAGGCCTAGATTGACATTGGATGGGCCTTGAATCATAGTTGATGTAACAGCTGAGCAATTAGGGTTATGATTTACGAATACTATGTGTTGATAAGATTGACTTGACGAGGATGAGCACAAAATCGTTTTTTCGTGAAGTATTTTCCTTTACATTGTATAAGTGTAGTATGTATAACTCGCATTGAGAAATCTTGATGTATAAACTTCTCGCCTGTGATGTGACATTTTCTCATCACATCAGATATTAATTTATAAGATACTAGTACGATAATTCCGTTAACACAAATAATTGCTTTTTTGTATGATTACGTGTCAATATGTTGTTTGTTTTTTCAAATTTATCTCCACGCAGCGACAAAAACGAGTGCAAGTCACCAACGTTACATTTTTAGTTTTATTAAAAAAATATAATAATGGTTATCGATGATTCGGAATCGTGCACTTAATTAAATGTCCAGCTAATTTCTGAAACATGTCCTACACAGGATACAGTATTGAGAGTGTCATCAGTGTCCGGTGTAACGATTACGGCTGGGACATCACTGTAGATATGTACCGACTGAGACAAATATACCCAGGTGCCATCGCCTCTGATATCTACCTGGGAGAAAACTCGTGTACGGGAAATTATAATGGGTATAGTGTCACGTTCCAGCAGGGCCTCCGGGAGTGTCTGACCAGTGAAAGGGTAAGTGATACATCTACCTCATTCATTTTATATTATCATATGTCTCAATTTCTCCTAGGTTAAACGTATAGTTGGTAATTGTGTTATGGGTAGTTGTGATGTCAAACAATATATAAAAAAGTCGGTCAGGAGAAAGGACATGTTAATAAATAAATGTTAGTAGGGCTTCTGGGATTGTTCGACAAAGGAAACGGAATGTGAAAGAGTAATCATTGTATATGTTTGAAATACTCAAGTCTTTTGTTTTACTTAAACTCAGTTGTGTGCTCATTTGAATACTCATATTGATCACATTGATTTAATCTAAGTAAAATAACGAAGTTTTGTGAAATCGGGACCAGGGCCTCAGATTTTCTAACCATGCATTAACGTAATTTTAATTAAACTAGTATGTACTGACAGAGCCTCAGGTATCGTCTAACCCATGAATGGGAATGAGTATGCAATGAATTAACCATTATATACTTTATATTATATCACACTTAAGTGCAGTATAAGTCATTTCAACTAGGTGTTTCAGCTATTAACATAATGTTGATATCATTTGTAGATTAGAAATGATATTCTCCTGTATACCAACGAGCTGGTGTACGCCCAGCACGACCCCAATCACCCGTTCATCATCCGCCATTACAACTGGACAGTTGGTGTAGAATGTGACGTACAGAGGAACGAGACGTCTTCAGGTTATTACAAAGACAAGATGTGTTTGATTAATCTTAAGTTTGTATTAGATTTTTTTTAAAATTATAACATTTTCACTTAACATAATTCACAGTATACATTATTCATAAGAAAATAATTAAACTGCATCTAAACTACACTCTTTAAATCGGTAATGCATTATTGTGTTTACTGTGACATCTACTCGGTTAGTGCAAAACAAAGTCGGTCAAGTTAGCAGAATGGCAGAACAGCAGAATGAACTTTTTTCATTCTGCCAGCAGAATAGCAGAACAGCAGAATGAAATATTCTCATTCTGCCAGCAGAATAGCAGAACAGCAGAATGAAATATTCTCATTCTGCCAGCAGAAAAGCAGAACAGCAGAATGAAATATTTTCATTCTGCCAGCAGAATAGCAGAATGAAAAATGATGTCTTTTTTAACACTTATTTTAGTATAATTATGTATGTGCATGAACATGCATTCAGTCTTAAGAAAAGTTTGGGTTTTTTTACCAACAATCAACAACCGAAGGTTAAAGGTGAATTTTTTTTATTATGATTTTAGTTCGTTTTCATGCATTAACATGCAGGAATGTTTAAGAACTGTTGTTTTTTTTTATTTACAAACAATCACTACCCGGAAGTTAAAGGGGAACTTTTTCTCATTTCACCAAATGAAAATTTCTAATTTTTCACGTTCAAACTAACAATTATATGCCGGATTCATTTCTCTGCACCATTTTCCACTTTCTTGTTCAGTGTCTTAAGTAAAATAGCGATATACTAAAAAAAATCATATTTCCAACAGGACAGCAGAATAGCAGAATGAAATATTTTCATTCTGCCAGCAGAACAGCAGAATAGCAGAATGAAAATTGGACTAAAATGAATTTTTTTTTATCACTTATTTTAGTGCAGTTACACACATGAACATACCGGAAGTCTTAAGAAATGTTTTTTTTTTTACAAACAATCGCTACCCGAAGGTTAAAGGGGAACTTTTTCTCATTTCACCAAAAGGAAAATACTCATTTTATCACCGAATTTAACTTCAAACCAACAATTATTAGCCGAGTTCAAGTCCATGTACCATTTTACACATTTTTTGTTCATACTGTGTTCAGCTAAAATTACAAACGATACTTGTACACGTGCTCAACCCGTTCCAGCAAAATGAAACTGAGAGTTTTTCATCATTTCACCTTGGATTCGCATTGTAAAACAGTTTGACTGACGTATTTCGCTCGCCAACTACTTTATCGAACTTTTTTCTTCATAACTTTATCAGCGGAAATGATCCGCTGACGAGTTATTCACGAAAAACGGTTCATTTTGCAAAGCTGCTCATACCGCGAGAGTGAGAAAAGTGGAAAAAAAATGAAAGAATTTTTTTTTTTTATCATTGATTTTAGTTCGCTTTCATGCATAAACATGCAGGAAGGTTTAAGAACTGTTTTTTTTTTTTTTTACAAACAATCACTACCCGGAAATTAAAGGGGAACTTTTTCTCATTTCACCAAATGGAAATTTCTAATTTTTCACGTTCAAACTAACGATTATATGCCGGATTCATTTCTCTGCACCATTTTCCACCTTCTTGTTCAGTGTCTTAACTTATTTTAGTACAGTTACACATGTGAACATACCGGAAGTCTTAAGAAATATTTTTTAACCAATTTTAACGCTAACCAATTACTTGATCTAACTTTTTTGTTCATTACTTGATCAGCGGAAATGATCCGCTTACAAGTTATTCACGAAAAACGATTTATTTTGCCAGACTGCTCATTCCGCGAGAGTGAGAAAAGTGGGGAAAAAATGAAAGATTTTTTTATCATTGATTTGAGTTCGCTTTCATGCATTAACATGCATGAAAGTTTAAGAACTGTTTTATTACAAATAATCACTACCCGGAAGTTAAAGGGGAACTTTTGCTCATTTCACCAAAAGGGAAATTCTCATTTTTCACCGAATTTACGTTGAAACTAACACTTATTAGCCGTGTCCACGTCTGTGAAACACATTTTTGTTCATACTGTCTCCAGCTTAATTTATAAACGAAAGTTGTATATGTGCACAATCCGTTACAGCAACATAAAAATGTGATTTATTCATCCTTTCACAACGGATTTGCATTTTAAAACATTTGGTCCGACGTATTTATTAACTTTTTATTGATCTAACCTTTTTGTTCATTATTTTATCAGTGGAAATAAACACTTTAAAAGTTATTCACGAAAAACATTTCATTCATTATACAAAATCAAATAAAGTCTACGAATCGTGATGTATGGTTGTTTACGGGTGTTATATTTACCACAAAAAAAATTAACACGATAACATTTGACAAAACATATGCAGTACAAAACACACCAGAAACAGATAATCAATTAAATAATTAAGTCACTGGTATATCTGGCAAACCGTGTTACATGGCTATACTCCAGCACACCTTGTTACATTGCTATTGCTGCATACTGTGTTACTACTAGTGTAACATACAGTGTTGCATTGCTATATATATTCCATTGTATTACATTTATATATCTTGTTCACTGATTTACATTGCCATAACTAGCACATTGGATTCATCTGATACACTGTGTTACATCGTTACAACTAGCAAACTGTATTTTAAGGCTATATCTAGCTCACTATGTTACATTGCTATATCTGCGACAACGTGTTACACGGATATATCTAGTAAATTGCGTTATATTGATAGTGTAGCATACTGAGTAACATTGTGATATCTAGAACACTGTGTTACATAGCTATATCTGGCACACCGTGTTATGCGGATATATCTAGCAGACATTGTTACATTGCTATTGTAGCATACGGTGTTATATTGCTATTTGTAGCACACTATGGTACATTGCTATATCTGCGACACCGTTTTACACGGATATATCTAGTACATTGCGTTATATCATTAATGCGGGAGACTGTGTTACATTGTTATATCTAAAACACGGTGTTACATAGCTATATCTGGCACACCGTGTTACGCGGATATATCTATCAGACCATGTAACATTGCTATTGTAGCATACTGTGTTACATTGCTAGTTGTAGCACACTGTATAACATAGCTTTATCAAGCACATTGTGTTACATGGTTATATCTTGTACATTGTGTTACTTTGCTTTTGTAGCAATCTGTGCTCCATTGCTATATTTAGCACACTGTATTACATCTGGTACACTGTTACATTGTAATATCTAGCATACTTTGTTACATGGCTATATCAAGTACACTGTATCACATGTACGTTCATATGTCTAGCATACTGTGTTACATTGCTATATTTATCATATTGTCAAACGTTGCTATATCTATCACACTTTGCTCATGACTATATCTGGTACATTGCTAATTGTAACACACTGTGTTACCGTATGATAGCTATACGTGTGATACATAACTAAATGTAGTATACCGTATTGCATTGTTATAAACAAGCAAAGTGTGGTACATCGTTATTTCTCGTTAACTTACTGTACTGCCAGGATATAACTAGAATATTATATTGCATTGCTATATCTAGCATATAGTGTTTGCTGCCATATTGTACATTTATAATAATAGTAATAATGATAATAATTATAATGATAATAATGATTATGATAATGATTATAATGATAATAATAATAATAATAATAATAATAATAATAATAATAATAATAATAATAATAATAATAATAATAATGATAATGATAATGATAATGATAATGATAATGATAATAATAGTAATGATGATGATGATGATGATGATGATGATGATGATGATGGTGGTGGTGGTGGTGGTGGTGGTGGTGGTGGTGTGGTGGTGGTGGTGGTGGTGGTGGTGGTGGTGATGATGATGATGATGATGATGATGATGACGATGACGATGACGATAGTAATAATAATGATGAATATGAATATTTTATGCATATATGTTGTAACTTAATTTCGCATTGCCAGATATTACACACACACACATATATATATATATATTTTATACAAACAAAAAGTACCTTTGACTCTGCAGATATCACGAAATTTGATGAAAAAATAGTTGCGAAATAATTACAGACAAAACAACTTAAATGCATATTCCTAAATTAAAATTGTTTTAGTGTGTAAGCGGACATATTACCTACGTTTTCGTTCCATCCGCATTCACGCTGTGCAATTCAGACGTTCTGGTGCGGTGCATTGTGTGTATGTGTATATTATAAGGGTCAGCGATTCATCCGACCTGTCAATCAAACGTCCAGATGTAGGCTAAAGAATAACTGACCAATCGATAATCGGCGCTTCATGATTCGCCACCTTCGCGAATAAAATTAATAAATATTAGATCAGTGACTTAATTAAGTACTGGTCCGCGACCGAGTGGTCTTAAGCGCCGTGTGATACCGCATAAAGCTCCGATTATAAAATCTCAAAGAGCGTCCCGCCGTCGGGATGCTACATAATCCCGCATAGAGAGCTCTTCGTTTGGATATATTGACTTCAATATGAATAAAGAATATTTAGAGAACTAGTACAACATCTACCACTTCTTCTACATCAACAACGATCAAATCGCCATTGCTGTCGATTCCATTACCATTAACTTCATCCGAATTACCGTGCACACGTGAGAACAAGAAAAAAATTGATACAAAGGCATCAATTCGCCGCAAAAAAAACCCTACAAAATCATCATCATCGCCATCGACATCGTTACTATTACTATTACTAGTATTATTGTCATTATTGTTATAACTTCATCATTACTATTATTATTTTCATCACTCTTCGTTGATATTTACTGAATGTTTTATTCATGAAATGAGAAAAGTTCACCTTTAACTAAATAATGTATCAACACTTCCTAATTATATGTATTCACAGTAAACAGGGGCCAAACGACGATAAAAACTCTGCATTCTTTTATTTGTTCATATTTCATTCAGCAGTATGAAAATAGTGGAGAAATCATAATAGACAGCAAAAGTGTTTGGTCATCAAAATACATTTTTTTTTCACTTTGTGGAGTCTTACTTGACTGAAACAATTTTGCTGCCTATTATGTTGATACATTATTTAGTTAAAGGTGAACTTTTCTCATTTCATGAAAAAATCATTCAGTTAATAGAAGTTAAAACGAAGAGTTATGGGCCTGGTTAACCACAGTCTCCGCCAAGATTGATATACGGCAAAGTGTCTCATAATCATTTGTCTATCATTTCTGATAAAAGTGGGAAAGTTATCGGTTACTTGCGGAGTTGTGTGTTCTTCAGTACAGGTTAACCTTCAAGATTCCCGGTAAAGAGTGGTTCACATTAACTGATCGTCCCTTAACCCTTGATGGCATAAACATGAAGCTAAACATTCAGTTAATCAATCAATTATGCTTAGGTCTTGCTCCACGAGTTGAACTGGGTATGCTAAATAAAACGTATAATGTGCTGAAAATGGCGTTAAACCACCATTCATTTATTAAACCCATTACCGGTCAGCGGACGATCACCTCTACGTTTGAAATGGAAGAGAATTAAACTATCAAACGATGTTTCGGGAGAATAATAATTGGAGGGTCATGGGTTCAATCCTCAACCATGGCTATTTGTGGTTACATAGCTTTATCCAGGATGACACATTTTCCACTGATTTATTATTATCATTATCATCATAATCATCATTATTATCATAATTATTATTATATTTATTATTATAATCATTATTATTATCATTATTTTCATTATTTTACAATATGGCAGCTAATACTATATGCTAGATATAGCAATGCAATATAATATTCTAGTTATATCCTGGCAGTACAGTAAGTTAACGAGAAATAACGATGTACCACACTTTGCTTGTTTATAACAATGCAATACGGTGTGCAACATCTAGTTATGTATCACAAGTATAGCTATCATACGGTAACACAGCCTGCTAGAATTAGCAATGTACCAGATATAGTCATGTACAAAGTGTGTTAGATATAGCAACGTTTGACAGGATGATAAATATAGCAATGTAACACAGTATGCTAGATATATGAACGTTCATTTAATACAGTGTACTTGATATAGCCATGTAACAAAGTATGCTAGATATAACAATGTAACAGTGTACCAGATGTAATACAGTGTACTAAATATAGCAATGTAGCACAGATTGCTACAAAAGCAAAGTAACACAATGTACAAGATATAACCATGTAACACAATGTGCTAGATAAAACAGTGAAACATACTGTATCATATGTAATACAATTTGCTGGATAAAACTGTGTAACACAGTGTGCTACAACTAGCAATGAAACACAGTATGCTACAATAGCAATGTTACATGGTCTGATAGATATATCCGCGTAACACGGTGTGCCAGATATAGCTATGTAACACCGTGTTTTAGATATAACAATGTAACACAGTCTCCCGCATTAATGATATAACGCAATTTACTAGATATATCCGTGTAAAACGGTGTCGCAGATATAGCAATGTACCATAGTGTGCTACAAATAGCAATATAACACCGTATGCTACAATAGCAATGTAACAATGTCTGCTAGATATATCCGCATAACACGGTGTTACATAGTGTTCTAGATATCACAATGTTACCCAGTATGCTACATTATCAATATAACGCAATGTACTAGATATATCCGTGTAACACGTTGTAGCAGATATAGCAATGTAACATAGTGAGCTAGATATAGCCTTAAAATACAGTTTGCTAGTTGTAACGATGTAACACAGTGTATCAGATGAATCCAATGTGCTAGTTATGGCAATGTAAATTAGTGAACAAGATATATAAATGTAATACAATGGAATATATATAGCAATGCAACACTGTATGCTACACAAGTAGTAACACAGTATGCAGCAATAGCAATGTAACAATGTGTGCTGGAGTATAGCCATGTAACACGGTTTGCCAGATATACCAGTAGCTTAATTATTTAATTGTTTATCTGTCTCTGGTGTGTTTTGTACTGCATATTTTTTGTCAAATGTTATCGTGTTAATTTTTTTTGTGGTAAATATAACACTCGTAAACAACCATACATCACGATTCGTAGACTTTATTTGATTGTGCGTCGCCACTTTTACTATAGAATTGTATAATGAATGAAATGTTTTTCGTGAATAACTTTGAAGCGGTTTATTTTCACTGATAAAATAATGAACAAAAATGTTAGATCAATAAAAAGTTAATAAATACGTCGGACCAAATGATTTAAAATGCAAATCCGTTGTGAAAGGATGAATAAATCACATTTTTATGTTGCTGCAACGGATTGTGCACATATACAACTTTCGTTTATAAATTAAGCTGGAGACAGTATGACAAAAATGTGTTTCACTGACGTGGACCCGGCTAATAAGTGTTAGTTTCAACGTAAATTCGGTGAAAAATGAGAATTTTCCTTTTGGTGAATTGAGCACAAGTTCCACTTTAACTTCCGGGTAGTGATTGTTTGTTATAAAACAGTTCTTAAGCCTTCCTGCATGTTCATACATGAAAGCGAACTAAAATCAATGATAAAAAAAATTAAAAAAAATTCTTTCATTTTTTCCACTTTTCTCACTCTCGCGGAATGAGCAGTCTGGCAAAATAAATCGTTTTTCGTGAATAACATGTAAGCGGATCATTTCCGCTGATCAAGTAATGAACAAAAGAGTTAGATAAAGTAATTGGTAAGCGAAATATGTCAGGCAAAATGTTTTACAATGCGAATCCAAGGTTATATGATGTAAAAATCTCACTTTCAATTTGCTGGAACAGGTTGTGCACGTGTACAAGTTTCGTTTGTAATTTTAGCTGAACACAGTATGAACAATAAATGTGTAAAATGGTACATGGAGTTGAACTCGGCTAATAATTGTTAGTTTGAAGTAAAATCCGGTGATAAAATGAGTATTTTCCTTTTGGTGAAATGAGAAAAAGTTCCCCTTTAACCTTCGGGTAGTGATTGTTTGTAAAAAACAACCTTTCTTAAGACTTCCGGTGTGTTCATGTGTGTAACTGTACTGAAATAAGTGATAAAAACAATTTTCATTTTAGTCCAATTCTCATTCTGCAATTCTGCAGGTCTGCTGGCAGAATGAAAATATTTCATTCTGCTATTCTGCTGTTCTTCTGGAAATATCAAAAAAAAATTTTTTTTAGTATATCGCTATTTTGCTTAAGACATTAAACAAGAAAGTAGAAAATGGTGCAGAGAAATAAATCAGACTCAAAATTGTTAGTTTGAACGTAAATTCGGTGAAAAATGAGAATTTTCAATTTGGTGAAATGAGAAAAAGTTCCCCTTTTACTTTCAGGTGGTGATTGTTTGTAAAAAAATCTCTAAAGTCTTCATGCATGTTTATGTATGTAACTGTACTAAAATAAGTGATAAAAAACAATTTTCATTTTTGTCCAATTTTCAATCTGCTATTCTGCTGTTCTGCTGGCAGAATGAAAATATTTCATTCTGCTAATTCTGTTGTTCTGCTGGAAATATATAAAAAACAAATTTTGTTAGTATATTGCTATTTTGCTTAAGACACTAAACAAGAAGATAGAAAATGATGCAGAGAAATAAATCAGACTCATAATTGTTAGTTTGAACGTAAAGTCGGTGAAAAATGAGAATTTTCCTTTTGGTGAATTGATAAAAAATTCCCCTTTAATTTCCGGGTGCTGATTGCTTGTAAAAAACATATCTTAAGAATAACGATGTGTTACTGCATGTAAATGCACTAGAATAAGTGATAAAATAAAAACATCATTTTGTCTAATTTTCATTCTGCTATTCTGCTGTTCTGCTGGCAGAATGAAAATATTTCATTCTGCTGTTCTGCTATTTTGCTGGCAGAATGAAACAATTCCATTCTGCTATTCTGCTGTTCTGCTGGCAGAATGAAAAAAATTCATTCTGCTATTCTGCTATTCTGCTAACTTTACCGAGCCTGCAAAACATGTGTTATTTCATTTTAGCTTATATTTTGTTTAAATTTATTTTATTTTGCTTTGATTGGGAAACGGTTTATTACAACTTAGACAAAACACACTCGCAGTATTCCTGGGCAGAACCAGCACTTAGCGTATGTGGATAAAGTGTTTTGCTTAAGGACACCACACCTAGCCGTGGTGATGACACTACACCTAGCCGTGGTGATGACACTACACCTAGTCGTGGTGGGGACACTACACCTAGTCGTGGTGATGACACTACACCTAGCCGTGGTGGGGACACTACACCTAGCCGTGGTGGGGACACTACACCTAGTCGTGGTGGGGACACTACACCTAGCCGTGGTGGGGACACTACACCTAGCCGTGGTGATGACACTACACCTAACCGTGGTGGGGACACTACACCTAGTCGTGGTGGGGACACTACACCTAACCGTGGTGGGGACACTACACCTAGCCGTGGTGGGGACACTACACCTAGTCGTGGTGGGGACACTACACTTAACCGTGGTGGGGACACAACACCTAGCCGTGGTGATGACACTACACCTAGTCGTGGTGGGGACACTACACCTAGCCGTGATGGGGATCGAACCCACGACCCTCCGGTGATGGGTCTGATGCTATATCACTGCACCAAATTTCATTTTGGGGCAAATTTAAAAAGGAAACGCCAATTCACATATTTTGTTTTCGATAAGTAAATTGAAATACGACCAAGATCATCATAAAAATAAATAAACGAAAATGACGTAATGCATTTCTGTTTCTAATCTTATAAGTACCACTAGCCCGCAAATTTACAATTTAATAAAAATTCCTATATATATATATATATATATATTGATGGTTGGCATTAATTCGGTGCATATGACTTCTCCGACCAATGAAGAATGGTACCCTGTATATCGCTAGACGTTTTATCACATATGATCTTCAATACACCAGTAGGTGATTTAACGTAGAGCAAGCGAAGAAGCCGTCCGCTAACAATGACTTAAGTTATTACGCAAGTATAATTATACAGTACATGTTGTTTTTTATATATGATACTTGTTATGTTCACATAATGTAACATGACGAAACAATGATTTCAGGTCACCTGCATCACGATTCCATCAGTAACACGGGACACTACGTGACTGGCGCCAGTGACTATTCAGTAAACATGACGTTCTTTCATGACCCAAACTTCCTATACCCAATAGCAGGAAATCCTTTACATGTGCAAGTTGGTACACAGGTGTATGTTAAGGTGTTCACAACGGCCTCTGATTGGACAATCAAATTGAAAGTGCACACGTGCTACACAAAACCAACACCTAGCTCTCCAGAACACTTGAATTTTGACATTATAAAGAACGGGTAAGTATTTAATCTTTTGATATAAAGCAAGGTGAAATCCAGTGCTATTTAAGTGCCTTCCTATATGTCCGTCCACATGCGTAATTTTGTTAGTGCTATTTGTGAAGCTGTGCAACAAACACTTGCGCGCCAGATAATACCGGTTAGTGCTATTTGTGAAGCTGTGCAACAAACACTTGCGCGCCAGATAATACCGGTTAGTGCTGTTTGTGAGGCTGTGTTAACTTGCGATTTGAATGTTCCCACCATAGTAAATGTGAATTTTCCGGGCTAAACATTTAGTATATATCATCTATGATAAATGTTAGGTAACTTTATTTATGTTGCTAAATACCTGTATCATCCTTTTAGATAAACATTTGTAAAATATATTAATAGTAATGTTGTGATCTGATAAATATTGCATTTCTGCTTAAATTATGTAATTCATAAAATACCGTAGTTCACTTATTCTCAGTCGTGTTTTTGTATGTCTATTGTGTATTTAAATTAAATTACAGTGGCTTGCGTTTATAAAATATAATTTGTACAAATAAACGTATTTGATTTGATTTTATACAAATTCTACAGCTACATTGTAATACATCTACGCAGTTATAAGATGTGTTTTAAATTTATACTTCAATGAATAAGTATCGTTTACCAGAAGAAGACAAAAATAAGATATATTAAAATAAAACGGAGATGGTCGTTTATTTTATCTGATGGTTTTCTTTTGCATTTTTTGTAACTTAACATGTACTTAATTTCTTTGATGTCCATTTTAAAGATTGTTGACATTCGTTCAAAACGGAAGTTATTATTATAATTACGTTTATGTTCTTTTGTTTATTCACAGCTGTGAAGTTGACAGCAACACTCACATTATATCACAGTCTTCCCACGAAACACGTTTCGTTTTTGAGGACTTCGAATACACATCGAACCATGAAGGCATTTACCTGTACTGTGATGCCACATTCTGTGGGTCGTCTGACTATTCCCGCCATTGTTTGCAGACGTGTAATCCCGTGGTCAGAAGGAGAAGTGCAATTTCTACACGTGTCGCCGATGCTACAACTGACAAAACGTCTGACGAAACAATGACAACTGAAGAGACTGTCACCGAAGACCAAAAACCATAGACACTCGTAACACTGATAACACTAACACCATACATCAGTACTGGTACGTTGGCAGTTGATAGCGATAATGAGAAAAAACTAATTCTGATGACTTTTTGTTTAACAGCTTTTGTTTTAAATCTTTAAATGAATGTATACAAGATAATATTTGGATGTGTTCACGATTCTTTAACTAGCATTGATATACATTAAACTGATCATTTTGGTGTAACATGTAATCATTTCTGAGAACGAAAATTTTTTAAACATCAATTCAGTTCTTAAATTGTTATAATGTTATAACTTCAACACATCACAACAGTCAATTCAAAATATGATACGAGTTACCATTGAAGAAATTAATCAAACTAATGAAACATCGAACGTGTGTCTTTGTTTTAAAAAAAAGACGTGTTGATTTATGATGATGCTGTCAAATTAAAATAATAATAATATAACAATTTTATGCTATTATTTGTGAACGCTGAAATTAGTGTGGTGTGTGCTTGTATATAGGCGTTTGTAACTACTTGACGTAGTAAGGACGTAATTTAAATAATGGTATGTCTGTCGCCATCCGTAGTCACTGTGGTCTCTTTTTTTGTATTTACACGTCATATTTTATTATTCGACATTCCGTGTATTTTATACGCATGTAAATACAGAACCTATTTATATTACATACATACTATTAAAACGATAATATAACGTACATGTAGATGTCTCAAACAAGCATGAAATGAAATAACTGTTATGTGGTTTTATCAACAACAATATCAGTTTATACTGCAATTTCGATCAAACTTCGTAGAATGATTGAAGATTTGACATTAATACACCAGTATGTATGAAGATCATTAAGGAAATATAAATGTGTGTTCTTAAAATATGACTCATTTTTTAAAACCTAGCGTGACGCCGTTAGTTTATTTTAAACTGTTATTGGTTCCTTCAATATGAACTTTAAGATACTTGTTCATTGAAATATTTGCATAAAGTGAAACTAGACAAAGTCGATTTCATTATTTCCATGTATCCTTTAGATACATATTATACAACGGCAGTAGTTAATAACAATTGTACGGATCTATAACAAACAACTATACTGAATTAAAGTGTTTTGATTTATTGTTATACATTTTTATCCAGCATTATATCTGATTAAACTATTCTGAAAGCTTTGTATCTATTATTTTGTTTAATGCCATTTTTCAAACCAAACCAGAAATATTTAAACATTATTACTGACATTTAACTTCCAAACGCTATCATTTATGGTTTAAATAAAACACATCTGTTTATCAATATTGTAAATATTAATAGATAGACCGAAACAAGTTTACGAATCTAATACAAACAACAGTACCGAAATCAAACACGTGCCCTGAAGTTATTTTTGACGATAAACTAATGTTATGGCTTTGAATATATTCATTTTTTTTCAGCCAAGTTTTTACAACCATTTTCTAACCATTTCTTTCTTAAATTTCAAACATTCTAGTTGTTTCTATGATATCTGCTCATTGTTGTTAAAACAACTATGAAAATCTAGCCAAAACATAAAATGCATACCACATAATAAGTGAAGGTCGGATCACAGCAAACAAACAGTTTTGAGAATATATTTAATGCAGAAACAAGTTAATGTTACATATTTGAGATGGAAAATAATGTAAACTTTATTTTCCCATTATAAAGCGGAACAAAATAAGTTTCCCGTTTTTGTTTTCCTTCTTTTACGTCCGCACTGCGTTATAATCAGCAAAAACATTTTTGTCCTGGTAGATGAAAATAGCGCACATGTAAAATGAATGTTAATATATAATACAAAACATAATAGAAGACAACGCTACTTGCTGTAATGGTCGCTGTATCCTTTAGATGATAGTCTTCATATATCTGTACATCTAAATGTGTACTTTTTAACTATCAGTTACATGAACAAAACATGTTGGTGTAGCTACCATCAGTGGTTAATAAATCAAGTTTAAAAACACAACTAAATAATACATGTTTGTAGCCAATATGAATTGATAGCCTGCCGAATAAAAACACACTAGTCTGCATGTCTTTTTCTCGATTTTTATTTTTTTTATTTACATCATGCAATTATGAAATTCAACAACCCTAATATAGAAACATATATGACTTTAAACTACACCGGTATGACAACAGATATGACGTTACACTATACCGGTATGACAACAGATATGACGTTACACTACACCGGTATACACCGGTGTGACAACAGATATGACGTTACACTACACCGGTATGACAACAGATATGACGTTACACTTCACCGGTATGACAACAGATATGACGTCACACTACAACGGTATGATAACAGATATGACATTAGACTACACCGGTATGACAACATATATGACATTACACTTCACCGGTATGACAACAGATTTGATGTTACACTACATCGGTATGACAACAGATATGACATAACACTACATCGGTATGACAACAGATATGACATTACATTATACCAGTATGACAACAGATATGACGTCACACTACAACGGTATGATAACATACACTACGTTACACTTCACCGGTATGACAACATATATGACATTACACTTCACCGGTATGACAACAGATTTGATGTTACACTACATCGGTATGACAACAGATATGACATAACACTACATCGGTATGACAACAGATATGACATTACACTATACCAGTATGACAACAGATATGACGTTACACTACACCGGTATGATAACATACACTACGTTACACTTCACCAGTATGACAACAGACATGACGTTATACTACACCGGTATGACAACAGCCATGACATTACACTACACCGGTATGACATCGGACAATGTATGACGTTACACTACACCGGTATGACAACATACACTGTATGACTTTACACTACACCGGTATGACAATAGATATGACATTATACTATACCAGTATGGAAACATATATGACGTTACACTACACCGGTATGACAACAGACACTGTATGACGTTACACTACACCGGTATGACATCAGACATGACGTTACACTACACCGGTATGACAACAACAGACATGACGTTACACTACACCGGTATGACAACAGACACTGTTTGACGTTACACTACACCGGTATGACAACAACAGACATGACGTTACACTACTCCGGTATGACAACATACACTGTATGACGTTACACTACACCGGATGACAACAGACATGACGTTACACTACACCGGTATGACAACAACAGACATGACGTTACACTACACCGGTATGACAACAGACACTGTATAACGTTACACTACACCGGTATGACAACAGACACTGTATGACGTTACACTACACCGGTATGACAACAGACACTGTATGACATTACACTACACCGGTATAATAACAGATATGACGTTACACTACACCGGTATGACAACAGACACTGTATGACGTTACAATACACCGGTATGACAACAACAGACATGACGTTACACTACACCGGTATGACAACAGACACTGTATGATGTTACACTACACCGGTATGACAACAGACACTGTATGACGTTACACTACACCGGTATGACAACAGACACTGTATGACGTTACACTGCACCGGTATGACAACAGACACTGTATGACGTTACACTACACCGGTATAATAACAGATATGACGTTACACTACACCGGTATGACAACAGACACTGTATGACGTTACACTTCACCGGTATGACAACAACAGACATGACGTTATACTACACCGGTATGACAACAGACACTGAATGACGTTACACTACACCGGTATGACAACAGACATGACGTTACACTACACCGGTATGACAACAGACATGACGTTACACTACACCGGGATGACAACAACAGACATGACGTTACACTACACCGGTATGACAACAACAGACATAACGTTACACTACACCGGTATGACAACAGACATAAGGTTATACTACACCGGTATGACAACAGACACTGTATGAAGTTACACTACACCGGTATGACAACAACAGACATGACGTTACACTACACCGGTATGACAACAGACACTGTATGACGTTACACTACACCGGTATGACAACAGACATGACGTTACACTACACCGATATGACAACAACAGACATGACGTTACACTACACCGGTATGACAACAGACACTGTATGACGTTACACTACACCGGTATGACAACAGACACTGTATGACGTTACACTACACCGGTATGACAACAGACATGACGTTACACTACACCGGTATGACAACAACAGACATGACGTTACACTACAACGGTATGACAACAACAGACATGACGTTACACTACACCGGTATGACAACAGACATGATGTTACACTACACCGGTATGACAACAACAGACATAACGTTACACTACACCAGTATGACAACAGACATGACGTTACACTACACCGGTATGACAACAGACATGACGTTACACTACACCGGGATGACAACAACAGACATGACGTTACACTACACCGGTATGACAATAGACATGACGTTACACTACACCGGTATGACAGCAACAGACATGACGTTACACTACACCGGTATGACAACAGACACTGTATGACGTTACACTACACCGGTATAATAACAGATATGACGTTACACTACAACGGTATGCAAGCAAATGCTTAGTTCAGTTTTTAGTTTTGGAAAGGTACATAACTTCTATAAATGATCGAAAGGATCATACTTATGTCGCACAATTGTGTTCATCTTAGACAAGAAAGCGTAAATTGTATTTAGATATCATCGTTTTATTAGTATGGCAGAAAAAAGTAAATATCAATATATGATTATATGATTATATGACATAGTATAAACTGAATCTGAAGCACACGAGTACACTAGATCTTAACTTTTTCGTGGGTTTTTAATATGATTGTCCTTGTTTGTTATATTTACGCAAAAACGTTAAAACAACTATCTTACAACACTTACAAAATGCTGAAACTATATCTTTGGGTATATACAAGCTACCATAAAATATTTACTCACCCATTTACCCATTTACTCGCTATTGGCATATACGTTAGTTTACACGTTCAGACACATTCAATCGACGTCATTCATTCTTTCATTTAGTCACAAAAAAATTATAATGTAGCATACTGAACTTTAGCTAAGCAAGAACGTATATAGTTTTATAATTACTTGTGGTAAGCTATGAATTATATATAAGCAGCAAAGTAACTATTGAAAATTGAACCAATCTGTTCTTAATAAATACAAGAATAAGAAAAAAATGTAATTGCATTATATGTAGCTATATGCTACACTTAAAGTGTTATTATCCATAGAGGTGTGCTGGAGTACTGGTTTATCCCAGGAAACAGTGGTTAGGTTAACTGATCGTCTGTTAGCCCTCGATGGCATAAAAATGACGCTAAGTATTCAATCAATCAATTATCCATAGGAAGTATGTTATAATATAGTGTCTGCATAGGTAAAACTGTGTAATGTTGGTATTTACCATTAATAATTAATGTATATATTATGATTATGTAAAGAAAGTGAAATATATCAATATATAACAAAACTAAACACTACAGAAAAGGTTTCAACATTGTGAGTCTCTTAAAAAGTACATGCTGTAGTGAGTTGTGTTCAACGTTTCCGTTAGGAACTGTTTTGTTATTTTGCAACAGTACGCTTTTAATGCAACACCGATTTTATGATCGTTTAAATCATCACGAATCATGTTGTTTTTTTAATCGTGTCAGAGGTGACGAAATTACGAACAACGTCCAAATTGTTTGCAAGTTCGAATAACAGTAGATTTATTAAATAAAATATCAATAATCAAAATGCATAGCTCAGCAGCACACTGCCCTATTTCTTTATTTGCCTATATGTAGACAGAACAGACCTGATCACTCACTCGAAAGATAAGCATTTAGAAATATGGTATTTTGAATATTGCTAAATACTATCATTAAGTTTTGCGACTAGTTTTATTTTCAAAGTGTCTTGTTTGCCATCAGTTGAATATATGGGTCAATGTTAATGAGATTCACCAAGAGATTTCTCTATAATGTGTTTATTCATTGTCTGTTAAAATTCCTACATTAGGCGTCTTAAATGACAACTGGTTGTCTGGAATTCTTTCTTTAATTGTTGTCACCAAGATTGATAATGTCTTACATAGGTGTGAGCGAACCTCGCTGTATTTATGATCAATGGTATATGGTTCAGTCTGTGTCCTGCACAGACCGGGTTGATTCTGTGGTGGTTTAACGGTCTTGAATTGATATATTGGTACGAGTGGCTTGATCTCTCTCAGAGCATTCATAATCGTTAAGATATTGGTAGACAGTTCGTTGTATTTTCTTCCTCAACTTCCTTTTTTTCTTATACTGATTGGTATCTTTACACCACATTCGTATAATCTTTGGAATAGCACAAATGAATAGTACTGTAAACACATGGGCGACGATGGACAACTCTCCGAACTTGTTAAATTTTCTCAGCAACTCGATAGAAACAGCCAATAAAGATATAACGAACACGAACGCAAGTAGGGTAGTACAGACTTGCACGCGTCGTGGCAGATGTTGCTCGATTATCAAGTGATACAGATCAATCGGAATACCTTTGTTATGCAAGACTTTGATTGGTCCAGATTCTTCTTGGCGGCTTTTTATTTGGATATCTTCACACGCCTCTACACTGATTAATAATAGTTCTCTATACCTCAAACTGAATGTGTTGATACTTTCTGTCAGATAATATAGAGTCATAAAAGCCAGTACAAGATAGCCATATGACAACCTAGGATAGGCGAAAATCCCACTGTACGTAAACATTGCAATCTTAGATAGAAACCAGCATCCATCAAAAAAGAGAATACAGAACATATACCAAAATATACAAAATGCAGCTATCATTGGGGCGATCAGTATACTCCTGATTAACTTCTGTAAAATATGTTTATGTCTGACACTGTCCCAGCAGTTTATTGAGTAGGCCCTGAGAACTACAAAGAAACAGCTAATGGCGGGGAATGCAAAATACAACAAGGACAAAAATAGCTCAAGTATGCAGAACAGTACATAAAATAGAAATAAAAATGTACAAAATATATAAGCCAATCCAAAAACCTGACACACGTTTTTCAATAAACCAAAGATTCTTACCCATCTATTTATAAACACGTGTGCCACTAACTTCCAGAATTGCCAGTTCAATAACATATACGATTGTACAAGTAGATAGTTATGCAATTTTCTATAACCAGAATATTCTGACACAAGCACACCACCGAGCTTTTCCTTTTGTGTAATATGCATTGATAATAGAAAATAAAACCTCCTGTTTCCTTCAAACACACCTTTTGAAATCATACTTTCAAAATTCGTTGGAACATATATCAAAAGTGAACCGAACACAACATACATAACTATAGCTATAGCTGGTCCTCCGAGGACATACAGAAACTTCTGTCTCGATTCTTCAAACCCTGCTATAATTGAACTGAATCCAACGAGAGCGTCCTTTCTCACTGCTTCTGTAATTACAACTTTAGCATATTTGTAATCTAGAATAACACGGATTGTAGATAAACCCATCGACAGAAATATCAAAATAATGCGGACAACTCTTGAAAAGAAAAGACCATTGAAATTGCAACAATATATAAAAGGCGCGCAAATAGTAGCCATAAATGACACCGGTTTTAAATTATAAGATCTTATGTAGCGTGTCTCAGCAAACCGACCATAGCGCACACCGCCGTGTAAGTCTGTGTCTCTTTCTATATCAACATGAGGTGAGGACCTTCCATTGGATGAATTATTCCACATCATTCTCCTCTTGAATTTACTGAATTTACACCCGAGATTCGTCAAAATTATGGGATAAAATGCAAAGCACAAATATCCGAGGATACATGGAAGCATCCACCACAGTTCACCGTATTCGTAATCTCTGTTATTACAGTAAACATTTAATTTCAGAGTTTTATAGTTTCGTTTATGTTCACAACATTTAAACTCAAACGTTTGAAATGGACACACTGTGTATTTGCAAGCGGTATATATAATTTCTGACCGCAGCCACAGGCGATGGTTAAAACACCAGTAACTCGAGTTATATTCCCTTTTATTGGAAGTTGCAGCTGCAGCCGCAACCATGTTTCCTAGAGCATTTGCGATTGCTTGGTCAGTGTGCAGCTCACCAATTGTGGCATTACTACAGTCACCTCTGTGCCTAATAGTCAAGAGAAGCTCATCTAACCGAGTGTGAGACCAAAGAATTCCAAATGACAAGTAACCAAAGTCATACGGTAGGAGGAGATATTGCTCGGCACCATTTTCACCCTTGTATGTCCAAACCCAGAGCGTTTTATCAATAGTGTCTGAGGTCTCACTTATATTCAAATTTCTAAAGTTTAAACGCAAATACATAAAGTTATAGCGATTATTCCGAATTTCTTTAATGAATATTCTGTTGGATGATTTATTGACATAAAATGTACAGTTGTTTAGGCTTACCATGGTTGACTTTTTCTGCGACATTTCTGTGGGGTACTGATGTTTCACTTTGAGCAGATCGGTCTCTTCTCCTTCAGATATGTGAAATGAACGACTGACAGCATCTGTGTCCGTGTCATTTGCATACGAAATACTTTCCATAATGACCAAAACGAGAGATATAAATATTCTTAATTCTCTTGAAAAATCCATAATTAAAACAACATGTATCCTTAAAACCAAGAAGTGTTGCCTCGATGATTTTGTAGTTCATTTAACAGTTACCGTGGTTAACCGTTAGCATGTATACTATAACAGATTCTGATTGCATATATGCCAACCCTCTGTCGTAGTGATCAGAATTGATGGTGACAGTTTCTGAAGAAAGAAAGTCTATTGTTTTGAAAATGTCTTGTTCGCTTTATAAATACATTTCTGATTTACAATGTATTCTTAATCGTTATCTAAGCTTCAACAGGTGTCACCTTAGTTTCACATAACCTGCTTTGCTGACAGGGTTTAATTTGCAATAACGGAATAGTTAAAATGCGGAAGTTAAACTTTCTTGAAACCGCTTTGCGGTCAACTATGATGCATATACTTTAAGACTGCGTTCCGTTTTAAAAACTGCTTTTGTAATTTTGTAATTACTTGAATGCACATGAATCTATGTGAAACTGTTATATTTCGGTTGTAAATATGAATACACTTATGGTGACACTCAAGTAGACAATGAACAGTGAATATCATCGATAACGATGTAAATTTAGATATAATTTCGGCACCATCTTTATAAAGAGAAACATAAATAAAAATGTTCAAAAAATATATCTATCCAATTAAGAGACATGTGCTAACTTACTGATCTCTCGTTTTGATTCTTGTTTGAAGAAGTAATTACTACGTATGGATGTTTAGTTATATAACACGTATCACTTTTACTTTATTAGTCTTTTACCCGCCCTTCGTTGAGATATATTCTATGTTTGAACAGCGTCATCCCGTCCGCTCGTTCGTCCGAAGGAAAAATTCTGAGGAGATCGCTTAGTTTAAACATAAATTATGTTATTAACATGTTTACACATAATTATATAACAAACGTAATTAATGAAACAAAAACAATCCCACACGTATACAAACACATTTGCATATATGCACGCATATGCATACATACATATATATATACATTGACATGCGCGCGCGCGCACATACATACATAATTACATAAAGAGAGAAAATTATAAACCTACATGATGTATGCATGCATGGCTGTTTGTATTGTTGATACTGGACGTGGGAACCCCACATGTAAGTGTAAGATTTGAATTGAGGATTTGTTAAATGAAATTCAAATTGAAGAAGAAGTAGTATCTGATTGGTCACCGATATTCACACGACCGGTCCTGCTGTGATAGATATGACAGAGATAAGGGGGAGAGAAACTATATGCTAATGTAAGAATTCGGATCTCTCGAATCTTCTTGATTCATGAATGAAAATTTGGACAATTTCAAACAGGTTTATATTTTCCTCATATATATGAATGACCGTCTGATCCATATAACAGCGTTTTGACATTAAGAGGATATAACAGCCTTGTGTTTTGAAACAGTTTTATTCTTTGGTGCACTAAATAAATAATGCTCTGCATCTTACACTCCATGTTTACAAATGCATGTTGGGTAATTCTCAATATGATTAATGTAGAGATCATGATATATATATATTACTATAAATATTTCTTTGTATTGCATGGAGTGCAAATAATATTCGTTTACCGCGTTTAAAATAGTTCGCAACTAAGGCTGGTTAAAAACAAGTATTTGGAACGTCTTGTTTTTACTAGTATATTGTTAATGATATTGTTATGCATAGTATTCGTCTCTCACCGCAGACTCATATGGAATAGTTATCGGTTACTTGCGGAGTACTGGTTAACCTTCCAGGATCCCCGGAAATAGCGGCTAGATTAACTGATTGCTTGTTAACTCTCAATGGCATAATTATACTGACGCAAAATATTTAAACAGTCAATCAATTATTCTGTCTAGAAGAGACATCCAACCAAATATTTCTTTATTTAACTTTGGTTGACATGTTGGAGCATATAACAATTCAATCGGCTTTGTTATGAATGTCGTCTAAATTATCATTTAGTATAGTTACCCCGAACTACCGATGCGTATTCTCTGATTGGACGACGAATGATACGACATACACATTTGATTTACAGAATCCTTGTGTAATTGGAATATTACCTTTCTCATCATGCTCCTCAACACTCATATCTATTACATGTACTCGTGACACGAATCATAGAGATTGATTGATTGATTGAATATTTCGCGTCATTTTATGCCATCGATGGCTAACAGACGATCAGTTAACCTTACCACTGTTTCCTGGGATCCTGGAAGGTTAACCAGTACTTGAGCAAACCCCATCTCCGCTTATAACTTTCCCACTTTAATCAGCGGTGAGAGACGAATTATAATGAGACGTAGTGTCGTATATCAAACATCACGGAGATTGTTGGCGAGCGGGGATTCGAACTCACGATCCCTGAATTGACAGACAGATGTGATAACGACTGAGCTAATCGGGCCCGGGCCCGGCTCATAGAGATTGAAATACACAAATTTTGATACACCAAGTTTTTGATAGTAAACTGCACAAACGACCCGTACTCTGTCGAGGTTTTATATGAAACCATTCTTGTGACAAGGCATGTATAAATGGATCCAAGTAATAATGTACCAATATATAACCATTTTATTATTATTTCGTATATCAGCTAATTTTTGTGAAGATTTCCGATAGTTGAACAGGTCCTGTCCCATAAGTAAGGAAAGGGACTATGATTCATGTAAAAAGAGAATTTAACAAATTTAACAAATTTCTGCAATCTTATAAGAGACGTGTTCAAATCATGCCAAAACTAGGCCAGGAAATTGGCTATGATTCTTGTACAAATAATCGATGAATAATTCCATAACCTCATGCCTTATTAATCATATATAAGTGTGCAGGCAATGGTTTGAAAGGTCGAGGAGGAGAGGCTGAGGCATAAACCCTTATGATTTAACATCCTTGCGCATATATTTCTAGTCGAAAAAGGGGCATTGATTATCGTGTATAAAAATCGCATAGAAATTGAAAGGATATATTCAAATTAATATGTTTAAACTGTGTACAGTAACTTTGAAGGAAATGTGTTGAAAATGGAGGCCATAACTAAACGAAGATCACACCCAATATCCAAGTTATGTTCGAATCTGTTGGCGAGTGGCCATAAGACAAGTTTAAGCAATAATAGTATCTAACCTATATTAGTTTAAGTCCAATACCTTGAATAATATAATGAGTTGCGGATACACACATCTTGGTGACAAGTGCAAATATATACATCCCACAACTACCACTTTAAAGATAAAGAATGATTGAAACTGAGATTATTGGACTTTCCATTAAGTACCACTACAAAAGGAAACATTTGTTTGCCGTATCAAACCACTAAAATGAATCTAGCCAAACTGTTAGATAGTTGACAAACAAGCTATATAATACAGTATGTTCATTGTTGTTAAAACTGCTGTCAAAGCAAATATTATTAAGTTAAATACCCAGCCACTTCAATATTGAAGTTATAACATGTGATAAGGTTAGACTTACGGACGAACCGTGTCAAGTGGACTCCCGGAAACTATGTCTACTCAAGTTTCTCTTTTCAAGTGAGGTATAAAATACTTTTCCCGTTTTAACAGTGTATTTTTCTTCCGCACTGCATTGTTTCAGTAAACAATTACGAAAGTGCAAAGACATTGACAATAGACGAGTTCAGACGATGTGTAAGGTCACCGTGAAAGTAACGTCTCCTGATGTACATATATACGAGTAAAACGATACAGAAACGCAGAGTGTATTTTAGCGCCACATTATCAAACAATTGTAAGAAAGCGACATTTACAATTTAAGAATTTAATAATGAATATATTAGCAAAACCATTAAAAGGTATTTACCTTTACAAAAAGCTCAACAAGTGTAAATATAGTTTAAAATTATGGTTTGATAATGTAGCTGTGAAATAATTCAACCAGTGTTTCTGTACCGTTTCAGTATATTTTAAATCATATAGTTACATGACAAAAACACGTGGGCGCACTTGTTTATTTATCATTGATTGGTTATTACAACATAATAATCGCCGTAATATTATACAAGTATAACAAAATTAAAGGGATACACATCGAAAGATATAATCTAACACTAGTATCCATAACTCTAGTATACATATGTTGCTGTTGTTTTAAAATCCTTTAGCTACATGAAGCAGATCAATCTCCTGTTGAGTTGAGTTATCGTTCGTTCACCTCTGCAACAGGCTAAATGTCAGGAATTTTGACGAAAGTTTGTAATTACAGAGCATGCAGTTGTAAGCATATTGTTAAAACAGACAACAAAACTAGAAACAAATCATCACTGTTTTACATTAGAACAAAAACGATAAAGCATCTTTAACACGAATAAATAATAACTATTATAATGTGTTTTTTCACGCAGACCGATTTCCCGATTAATACGCAAATGTGAACAAACATGGAAGCTAGCCGTGATCGTTCGTAGTTATGATGAAAACATTCTTTAAGGAATAAACAGCGTGATGCCCTGTTATATTTGTTTATAAAACATCCAATTGTGATTTCCTACCATATAATTTATAGAATCTCGTATCGTCAATGTCACAGACAAAACAGTTGACGAGCGGTATTTTCAAATGACATGGAAGCCATTTTGAAATGGCAGTGATCATGTGACATGAAACTCACGTGAAGCCGAATGTAGTCTGGAACCAATGACAGTGCTAACTGTAACCACTCGAATGTGTTAGAGAGTGGATGCAGATATGAAATTAAACTACTTCCGTGTGTATGCAGAGCCTTACCTATCTTTCCGTTTTGGAAAAGCTCACAACTTTGTTGAATTGTTTAAGACATCGCATTACTCCATATGGTCATAGTTATAAAATATATATACTGTTAGTTTAATGTGTGAACATGAGTTATTATAGTGATTGCAATATTGCTCTTTGTCCCTTTAATATTTTCTTTTTGTTTTGTTAGACACACAACCACTTGGCGGAAGTATATTTATATTATACTGAAACTATTACATAAGATTACATAAGATTACGCAAAATGTATGTAGAATATAAATAGTTAATGTACATGTGCTATCTTAATAAAATAAGTGCTCACCCATTTACCCTTACTTTTACAATATTATTATACATAATATTCCAATAATGCCAATGTTTCTTAAACAATTCAAATATCAGGCGTATTGTCAGACTGATGGTTGTCTGTAACTCTAATATGTTTATAAATAACATAAACTGGAAAACTGTACATAATATACCTATCAAATCTTTAATAAATACAAAATTAAGGGCGTTTCAATATAAATACTTGATGAGAATAATCCCAAACAACAAATTTCAGTTTAAATGTAATATTAATAACACAAGCTTGTGTGATTTTTGCAACATGCATGAAGAATCAAATACACACTTGTTTTTGGGAATGTCACATTTCGAGAAGTTTTTGGACAGAAATTCAAATGTTTTTAAATGAAAAACAAATACACATACATTTGAATTATTCAATGATCTCCTTTGGATATGTGGACCAGAGTAGCTACACTAACTTATTAAACTGTATATTGATATATGCAAAATACTTCATTTTTAAAGACAAATAAAAAATATTTAAAATACCATGAAAACCTTGAAAGTTTAAGTGCACTGACAAAAGACAAAATTACACAACATGAAAACAAATGGAATAAACTGCAACTTTTTCTAATACGAAATGTTAATCTATAAAGTGACAGTGTGGAGTAATTTACCTTTCTTTCTAAACAAAAAACTCTTATTCTTCACCTTCTTTTTCTCTTCTCTCCGACCTATTCTGTCAAAATCCTAAACTTTATTTCTGATATTACGTTCTTAAACAAATATATATGAAGATTGTAAATTGCATTATGTATGTAATAATAAATTGTATGTGAATGTACTATGGAAATAAAACAAATTGAAAAAAATATATATATGTTTATCGCGACGAATGTGTTATTAAAAGGACCTGGAACACTAAAACGATCTAATTCTTAAGTGGTTAAGCATTTTGAATCATTGAATTGTAAGATTGGTACGAGTATCGGGATCTCTATCATAAACATATTGGTAGACAGTTCGTTGTATTTTCTTCCTCAACTTTTGTTTCGTTTTATATTGATTAGTATCTACACACCATATTCGTATAATCTTAGGAAGAGCACAAATAAATATCACTGTAAACACATGAGATACAAGGGATAATTCTCTGAACTTGTCAAATGTTATCAGTAACTCGATTGAAACAGTCAATAAAGATACAACGAACACAAACTTCAGTAGGGTAGTACAGACTTGCACGCGTCGTGGCAGATGTCGCTCGATTATCAAGTGATACAGATCAATCGGAATACCTTTGTTATGCAAAATTTTGATTGGTCCAGATTCCTTTTGGCGGCTTTTTATTTGGATATCTTTACACGCCTCTATACTGATGATTAGAAGTTCTCTATAACTTGAGCCAAACTTGTTGATACTTTCTACAAGATAGTATACAGCCATAAAGGCCAGCACAAGATAACCGTATGACAACTTTGGATAGGCAATAATTCCGCTGTACGTAAACATTGCAATTTTAGATAGAAACCAGAATCCATCAAAAAAGAGAATACAGAACATATACCAAAATATACAAAATGCAGCTATCATTGGAGCGATCAGTATACTCATGATTAATTTCTGTAAAACATGCTTTTGTCTGACACTGTCCCAGCAGTTTATTGAAAAGGCCCTGAGAACTACAAAGAAACAGCTAATGACGGGGAATGCAAAGTACAACAATGACAACAATAGCTCAAGTATGCAGAACAATACATAAAATGGGAATAAAAACAGACCGAATAAATAAGCAAATCCAAAAACACGAATCACGTTTTTCAATAAACCAAAGATTCGTACCCATCTATTTATAAACACGTTTATCACTAATTTCCAGAATTGCCAGTTCAATAACATATACGATTGTACAAGAAGATAATTATGCAATTTCTTATAACCAGAATATTCTGACACAAATACACCACCGAGTTTTTCCTTTTGTGTAATATGCATTGACAATAGCAAATAAAAGTCTATGTTTCCTTTAAACACGCCTTTAGTAAGCATACTTTCCAAATTCGTTGGAACAGATATCAAAAGTGAACCGAAAACAACATACATAACTATAGCTATAGCTGGTCCACCGAGGACATACAGAAACTTCTGTCTCGATTCTTCAAATCCTGCTATAATTGAACTGAATCCAACGAGAGCGTCCTTTCTCACTGCTTCTGTAGTTACAACTTTAGCATATTTGTAATCTAGAATAACACGGATTGTAGATAAACCCATCGACAGAAATATCAAAATAATGCGGACAACTCTTGAAAAGAAAAGACCATTGAAATTGCAACAATATATAAAAGGCGCGCAAATAGTAGCCATAAAAGACACCGGTTTGGTATTATGTGATCTGATGTAGCGTACCTCAGCAAACCGACTATAACGCACACCGCCGTGTAAGATGTTTGTATCATTTTCTATATCAACCTGTGGTGAAGACCTTCCATTGGATGATATTGACTTAGACCTTGCCATTCTTTTCTTAAATTTACTGAATCTACATCCGAATTTCGTCAAAAGAATCGGATAAAATGCAAAACACAATTCTCCAATGATGATTGGAAGCATCCACCACAGTTCACCAAATTCATAATCACTGTTATGACAGTCAACATGTAATATCAGATTTTTGCGGTTTTGCTTATATTTACAGCATTTAAACTCGAAAGTTTGGAACGTACACACTGTGTATTTGCAAGCGGTGTATAAAGTTTCTGAACCCAACCACAGGCGATGGTTATAACACCAGTAACTGGAGTTATATTCCCTGTGGTGTGCAGCTACATCCGCGGTCATGTTTCCAAGAGCGTTTGCGATGGCCTGGTCAGTTTGTATCTCACCAACTGTGGCATTACTGCAGTGCCCGTTATTGTCAATTGTTAGATGAAGTTCCTCTAATCGTGTATACGACCAAAGAATTCCGAATGATAAATAGCCAAAATCACCAGGTAAGAAGAGATACTGATTTGCACCATTTTTACCCTTGTATGTCCAAACCCAGAGTGTTGAATCAATAGTGTCTTGAGTCTCTTTGATATCCAATTTGTGAAAGTTTAGTCGCAAATACATGAAGTTATAGCGATTGTTCAGAATTTCTTCCTTGAATTTTCTTCTAGATGGTTTAGTGACAT
Organism: Panopea generosa; assembly: GCA_029582155.1. Classification (NCBI taxonomy): domain Eukaryota; kingdom Metazoa; phylum Mollusca; class Bivalvia; order Adapedonta; family Hiatellidae; genus Panopea; species Panopea generosa. The sequence goes on along the minus strand of CM055896.1, from coordinate 21,534,574 downwards.
AAAATTTACAGTTTGTTTGCATTATCTGCGACATTCCGGTGCCGAAGTATTGCCGTTTCACTTCGAGACGATCTGTCATATTCCCTTCAGTAATAACATTTGATGATGCACTCCTTGCTGTGTCTATGTTCGTGTCATTTGTACACGAATATGTTTCCACAATAACTAATACGACAGCTATAAGTAATCTTAATTTTCTTGAGAAATTCATTTTTGTTTCAAGCGACATTTATGCTAACTATCAAGTAGAAGTTTTATTTTTTTTCTGAACAAAAATGTTGCATCGACGATTATTAGTTCACTTAACGTTTTACTGTTTTAACAATTATCTATTTGCTTAATAATTTCCTGTAATCTTTAAATACATATCTACAATAAAGCCTTAACCTTGATCTAAATAATCGTGACCTTCACATAACCTTTTTTTAACGGATTTTAAGTTGCAACGTAATAGTTAAAATGCGGAAGCTAAATTCTAATGTAACCACTCAAGAATAGGATGCGCGTACATTAGTCTGTGCTCCGTTACTAATCGCTCTTTGTGGGTTAACAACTAGAGAATCAGTTAGTGTCGTAATGTGCATCGTCAAGCAACATTTATACATATTATTGAAAACTGCACTTTCTATCATTACAATAAACGGAATTTTGTAATAATTGAATGCACATACAATTACGATTGTATTTGGGTTAAATAGGTTTGATTATTACATCAAATCGAATCATAAGTTACAATGCTAATTATTGGTATCAATTTATCCAGTCCACGATCACGTCATTTTAACAATAATCTCGACAATATTTTTGGGAAGAAAGATACTATCAAATACACCAAGTCTACCAAATACACCTATCCAAACAAAATCTATATACTCCCCCAGATCATTGTAGTAGTATTGATGAGTAATTATTTTTTAAAATGAATATGTTAGTACACAGATGTCAAAGTAGTACAGTGTCCGTCATACTATATAGCTACGACAATCCTATGTAATCATATCCGTCATTTAATGTATACAAGTATTTGTAATAACACTATTCTGAAATGTTTGATAGCGGGTGATAAGGAGTGCGTGGTTCTGGCCAGGAGGACGCTGGGTGTGATTTGTATATTATATTAAGTCATTATAACTTGTTCCGCAACTGAAGTAAAATAAATAAGTTAACTTTAATTTATTTCAAATTATGTTGTACCATATTAAGAAAAACAAGATTATTCTGTTTTGTCTTTTACTGATAACTTGTGATGTTTCTTCTTTAACGTGCCCTTTTCTAAAATCTACAACGACAGCCATATCAATTTCATGGAGCGCCAAACACGACTATGCTGATTTTGATGTGACCGCTGTACCTTATGATGAGATTCCTGCTCGGGCGGATGTAGGTTATTTTATACGTACGTAGAAGTGCCATTTAATTTACATTCATGTTATGTATATTGGCGTAGGTCATACTTTCCGTTTATACGCGTATCTCTGTTTTACCACCGAAAGTCGTTTAATTGATGACATTGGCATTTGTGTATAGATAGAAAATGATAATATACAACGGGTAGGCAACTATAATAGCGATCTCTGGGCGAGCTTACGGAAGTATTCATTCTGTGGTTTTCCGTAATGTGTGTTGCCGACATTAATGGAAAGTTATACATAAAAGACTAACTTAGTTATATAAACTGTTTCATGAATTTTGATTCGCTCAAGAACCTGTGTGCATGTAAATATTTACTTGACAATGGCCTTGTTGATATTTCACAATCAACAGGTTATACTGTACATACGTCAATACCTGATGAAATACTACTATATATATATAGTAGTAGTAGTAGTCACAGTAGTATTCCATCAGGTATTGTTTAAACACCAACATTTAATGTTAAGTTTTAAAGAAGAATACAATTCACACATGATATTATTGACCATATGTTAACATACGATTTGACATATAATGAGTGTGTTATGGATCTGGTTCTCAGAGGATGCTTTGTTTAAACTGTACAATTTATGTATAATGAAAAGTATATATGCCAATACGTTTCTATTAAGACCGCCGTCCTCGTTGATCGATCTGGACAATTTGGTACGATCATAACTTCACATCTGTCTTTCTACTCAAGTATTTATGTGAGGCGTATATCAGTTACTTACCAATGAACGATTTTTTTATCAGATTCATAACGATTGTTTTCTCAAATAAAACCCTGTTTGTTCAAGGTAAGAATAATACAACTGTCGATCTCTGCAGAGCAGACCCGGACCTGATTAGCTCTGGTAAGACTAGTATCACTACCGATCTCTGCAGAGAGTAGCCGGGCCAGATTAGCTCAGTTAAGACTAGTATCACTACCGATCTCTGCAGAGAGTAGCCGGGCCAGATTAGCTCAGTTAAGACTAGTATCACTACCGATCTCTGCAGAGAGTAGCCGGGCCAGATTAGCTCAGTTAAGACTAGTATCACTGTCGACCTCTGCAGAGAGGTGCCGGACCTGTTTAGCTCAGGTAAGACTAGTATCACTCCCGATCTCTGCAGAGAGGTGCCGAGCCTGATTAGCTCAGGTAAGACTAGTATCCCTACCGATATCTGTAGAGAGGTGATGGGCAAGATTAGCTCAGGTAAAACTAGAATCCCTACCGATATCTGCAGAGAGGTGATGGGCCAGATTAGTTCAGGTAAGACTAGTATCATTGCCGACCTCTAAGGAGAGGAACAGAGCCCGATGAGCTCAGGTAAGACTAGTATCACTGCCGATATCTACAGAGAAGTGCAGGGCCCGATGAACTCAGGTAAGACTAGTATCACTGCCGATCTCTACAGAGAGGTGATGGGCCTGATTAGCTCAGGTAAGACTAGTATCACTGCCTATCTCTGCAGAGAGGTTCCGGGCCCGATTAGCTCAGATAAGACTAGTATCACTACCGATCTCTGCAGAGAAGTGCCGGGCCAGATTAGCTCGGGTAAGACTAGTATCACAGCTGATCTCTGCAAAGAGGTGCCGGGCCCGAATAGCTTAGGTATGACTATTATCACTGCCGATCTCTGCAAAGAGTTGCTGGGACAGATTAGCTCGGGTAGGACTAGTATCACTGCCGATCTCTGCAGAGAGATGTCGGGCCTGATTAGCTCAGGTAAGACTTGTATCACTGCAGATATCTGCAGAGAGGTGTCAGGCCTGATTAGCTCAGGTACGACTAGTATCACTGTAAATCTCTGCAGAGAGATACCGGATCCGATTAGCTCAGGTAAGACTAGTATCACTGCCGATCTCTGCAGAGAGCTGCCAGGCTTGATTAGCTCAAGTAAGACTAGGATCACTGCATATCTCTGCAGAGAGATACCTGCTCCGATTAGCTCAGGTAATACTAGTATCACTGCCGATCTCTGCAAAGAGCTGCCAGGCCTGATTTGCTCAGGTAAACTAGTATCACTGCATATCTCGGCAGAGAGGTGCTAAGTCAGATAAGCTAAAAAAACACCAGTATCACTGTCGATCTCTGAAAAGAGGTGCTGGGCCTGATTAGCTCAGATAAGACCAGTATCACTGTCGATCTCTGCAGAGAGGTGCCGGGCCTGATTAGCTCAGGTAAGATAAGTATAACTGACGACTCTGCAGAGAAGTGCCGGGCCTGATTATCTCAGATAAGACTAGTATAACTGCCGACCTCTGCAGAGAGGTGCTGGGCCCGATTAGCTCAGGTAAAACTAGTATCACTGCCGATCTCTGCAGAGGTGCCGGGCCCGATTAGCTCGGGTAAAACTTGTATCACTGCCGACCTCTGCAGAGAGGTGCCGGGCCCAATTAGCTCAAGTAAAAGTAGTATTACTGCCGACCTCTCCAGAGAGGTGCCGGGCCTGATGAGCTCAGGTAAGATAAGTATCACTGCCGTTCTCTGCAGAGGTGCCGGGCCCGATTAGCTCAGGTAAAACTTGTATCACTGCCGATCTCTGCAGAGGTGCCGGGCCCGATTACCTCGGGTAAAACTTGTATCACTGCCGACCTCTGCAGAGAGGTGCCGGGCCCAATTAGCTCAAGTAAAATTAGTATTACTGCCGACCTCTGCAGAAAGGTGCTGGGCCCAATTAGCTCAGGTAAGACTAGTATCACTGCCGACCTCTGCAGAGAGGTGCCGGGCCCGATTAGCTCAGGTAAAACTAGTATCACTGCCGATCTCTGCAGAGAGGTGCCGGGCCCGATTAGCTCAGGTAAGATTAGTATCACTGCCGACCTCTGCAGAGAGGTGCCGGGCCCGATTGGCTCAGGTAAGACCAGTATCACTGCCGTTCTCTGTAGAGAGGTGCCGGGCTCCATTAGCTCAAGTATGAGTAGTATCACTGCCGTTCTCTGCAGAGAGGTGCCGGACCCGATTAGCTCAGGTAAGATTAGTATCACTGCCGACCTCTGCAGAGAGGTGCCGGGCCCGATTAGCTCAAGTAAGAGTAGTTTCACTGCCGTTCTCTGCAGAGAGGTGCCGGGCCCGATTAGCTCAAGTAAGAATAGTTTCACTGCCGACCTCTGCAGAGATTTGCCAGGCCCGATTAGCTCAAGTAAGAGTAGTATCACTGCCGACGTGCCGGGCCCGATTAGCTCAAGTAAGAGTAGTTCCACTGCCGACCTCTGCAGAAAGATGCCGAGCCCGATTAGCTCAAGTAAGAGTTGTATCACTGCCGACCTCAGCAGAGAAGTGCCGGGACCGATTAGCTCAAGTAAGAGTAGTATCAACGCCGTTCTCTGCAGAGAGGTGCCGGGCCTGATTAGCTCAGGTAAGATTAATATCACTGCCTACCTCTGCAGAGAGGTGCCGGGCCCGATTGGCTCAGGTAAGACCAGTATCACTGCCGACCTATTCAGAGAGGTGCCGGGCCCGATTAGCTTATGTTAGACTAGTGTCACTGCCGACCTCTGCAGAGAGCAAGCGGGTCGGATTAACACAGTCGGTAGCGCGTCTGACATTCAATCTTTACTAATGTAAACTATATGTATAAAACACTATTCTTTCATAACTTTTGGTAGACATCGTTCTATTGGATATTCTCTTTGATCAAATGAACAAGTTTAATTATTCATCCTTGAATGAATGCAGTTACACTTGTTGAAGTCACAGGTCAAAGAATACGTCGCCAGCCTTCCAACACACCAAAAAACGTAAACTGTATTGATGTGTTTAATCAATTAATATAATTTTAATTATAATTATGTTCATTGAAAAAAAATATATATATGATATATCGAAGATAATATAAAACAAATACCAGCGTATTTTTTTATTATTTGGTAGTGTCCTACGTACAATATTTTAACATGTGGTTGAATTTAGAATTTCTGATTCAATTTTGGTACATAAACTTGTATAAACAATAATTATCTGTCGAAATGTTTTTCAAGTGGCCTGGCTATCAATCGCAAAACCATGTTCATTTTCTAGATTTTATGCCCAGTTATGACCATTGCTTGGCCAATTGTATTTGGTTTGCTTGTAACACAATATCACGGATCTTAACTCATGGCCTCATGCAGAACTACATAGGTTTTATAATTCTTCCATAATTATGACAGAGTTACAGCCTTCATTTTGTCCTTATATCTCTTACTTATAATAATATTTATTGTTGGTATTTTCGTTATCATGATCCCAACCATGTTCGCCTGCAAGCATATATAAACAGTAGCTAAATTGTCATTGAAATATATATTCTTAACGTCCCAATACGAGGATTTACGAAAAGTGAATTATCATTATTATCAGCGATTTTTCTTTTTTGTAAATTTTGATTTATCTTGATCAACTGTTTGGTTATTTGTTGTTTCCTCCATGACCAAGGCGCTGAAAACTACTAACCTCTAACCACTGAGGTCATAGGTTCGAGCCTAGCTTGGTCCAAACACTTAAAAAAATATTAGTTATCTGCAGAAGGACGGTGGTTCTACTGCGGTTAATTCTTGGCTTTTTTTCTCCAATAAAACTGTAAGATGTACGAGCTGAATCATTCAGTATCATTACCTGGAGCAGTAATATAAAATTATAAACCTCAGTATACATGTGTGCCATTTTATTTTGGCTTGATCATGAAGAAATCTCTGAACTTATATAATTCAAACTTAAATCTCTTTACTGTGTAGAACTAGTACCGAGTGTTGAGGCCATCGGAACAAGCATATGACGTAACCTGGACTTATGGCTTGAATTACCAACACCTACACCACTGCAATAGGTCCCTCTTTAACTGGATAACTAAGACACCCTGATAATCTTACACTATACAAAGCAGTTATGAGGAATGAACCCACAATCTTTCAATTGTGTGTCCGCTGCTCTACGACTGACCAGGTGCTCCACACAAATGTTTAATCAATGTATATGGTCAGTCATCATTGGTTACGTCCAATATGCTTATCACTGTTAGTTGGTTAATTTGATATCTTCTTTTAATTTGTTTTGAAGTTGGACAATTATGAAGTGGATAGAGTTGTGGCCATTCATGCCAGAGGCCATGGGTTTGATCACGGACTCATCCTTATAGCCTTTCAAAGACAACTCAGTATTGGTTCTTCCCATGTAAAGGACTCAGTTCTACACAGGAACTTGTCTTAACAGCAATTCATATAACCTCTGCAGAGAGTAGCCGGGCCAGATTAGCTCAGTTAAGACTAGTATCACTGTCGACCTCTGCAGAGAGGTGCCGGACCTGTTTAGCTCAGGTAAGACTAGTATCACTCCCGATCTCTGCAGAGAGGTGCCGAGCCTGATTAGCTCAGGTAAGACTAGTATCCCTACCGATATCTGTAGAGAGGTGATGGGCAAGATTAGCTCAGGTAAAACTAGAATCCCTACCGATATCTGCAGAGAGGTGATGGGCCAGATTAGCTCAGGTAAGACTAGTATCATTGCCGACCTCTAAGGAGAGGAACAGAGCCCGATGAGCTCAGGTAAGACTAGTATCACTGCCGATATCTACAGAGAAGTGCAGGGCCCGATGAACTCAGGTAAGACTAGTATCACTGCCGATCTCTACAGAGAGGTGATGGGCCTGATTAGCTCAGGTAAGACTAGTATCACTGCCTATCTCTGCAGAGAGGTTCCGGGCCCGATTAGCTCAGATAAGACTAGTATCACTACCGATCTCTGCAGAGAAGTGCCGGGCCAGATTAGCTCAGGTAAGACTAGTATCACAGCTGATCTCTGCAAAGAGGTGCCGGGCCCGAATAGCTTAGGTAGGACTATTATCACTGCCGATCTCTGCAAAGAGTTGCTGGGACAGATTAGCTCGGGTAGGACTAGTATCACTGCCGATCTCTGCAGAGAGATGTCGGGCCTGATTAGCTCAGGTAAGACTTGTATCACTGCAGATATCTGCAGAGAGGTGTCAGGCCTGATTAGCTCAGGTACGACTAGTATCACTGTAAATCTCTGCAGAGAGATACCGGATCCGATTAGCTCAGGTAAGACCTCAGTATACATGTGTGCCATTTTATTTTGGCTTGATCATGAAGAAATCTCTGAACTTATATAATTCAAACTTAAATCTCTTTACTGTGTAGAACTAGTACCGAGTGTTGAGGCCATCGGAACAAGCATATGACGTAACCTGGACTTATGGCTTGAATTACCAACACCTACACCACTGCAATAGGTCCCTCTTTAACTGGATAACTAAGACACCCTGATAATCTTACACTATACAAAGCAGTTATGAGGAATGAACCCACAATCTTTCAATTCTGATCGTACTTCTTAATTGAGCCACGTTAATTACTAAACTGATTTGTTTTAAAGATGTTAACTAAAGGCTCTTCTGGAAATACATTTTTCACATCAAATTTATGAAACGAGTTGAGATGACGATGATGAGACGCAATTCATTGAAGCGTGCTTCATAAATACAACATAAAATTGGTACAAATACGACAGGTCAGTTTAATATCATGTAACTCATATGTGAGGATAAAAAGGCAAAGGAATGTTTTTTTCCTATATTATTATATTTAGTTTTGCTAATTTCTGAAGAGTTTTTTTCAATATAATCAAACAAACTGGGTAATTTCTTTGTACACTTTGCTTTTAATGTTGTATGGTAAACATATCAAAACATGTGTACATGGGATAGTTAAAATTCTCTTTATTTATCACATAATCATGTTTTAACTATAATCAAGAATGTCATTTATGTCTGAAGACATAAACAAGTTGCTATCATCCTCATTCAAATTAATTGTTGAAGCTTAATTCTTAACATATTTTATCATCTTATACAAGCAACAGTTGTCTTCCATTATTTTTTACTCTTATATCTGCACTGATACATGACATTGTATGAAATTCCCGTTTAATTCACGTTCAGCCTTCAAGCATTATACATTTGTATATAAAAGATTTTCTTAAAGTGACAAAACTGCCAAAGTTGTACCAACACTTAGTCTACTAAATAAATAACTATTTCAGAATAGCTGCATGTGAAGTGTTCATAAATAACGGTTGATTTACTACAGTAGATAAATTGCATTAATTAACACATTGCTATTCTTAAAAAAGTTTTTTTGAGAGTGTGACTTTAACATATTCATAACAAATGTTGTTAGAAACTGACATTCTGCCAACAATGCAACATAGAAATACAGTCATGTTTCAAGCCTATTTAGTCTATGGCTAGTAGAGCAAAAACATCCAACACCGAAACAGTAAATAAAATAAAGGTAAATGCATTAAATTATTTAAGCAAACCTGTTTTACCATAATTGACCATCAGTACTATAAATAGGATTCTATATTTAGTGCTGATGCCTCAATATAACGAAACAATGTGTGCTTTGTTTTAATTAATATAATGAATATGTGAAGTGTTTACTTTTGTTTCAGTTTTCAATATATTATATTCATATATTGCTATAATTTATAGCATTCATGAGTCAATATGGCGAAACATATTAGCTTTAATTAATTCAAATGATTTAATTCAATGTGTATGTGAAGTGTTTACTTTTATTTTTATTATTAATGGATGACAAGTATATTGCACCTATCACATTCACATATATCTCATACATGTTGAAGTCATTGAGCATACAGCTCATATCACAGATGGTCTTTGTGGCATACACATATTATAGTGAGCGTGTTGATCCCAGAAATCTTGACCCTTCCATCCACACCATCCCTGTAATTAAACAATAGGAGTTAAGTATACTGGCATGCACATGCACTACAATAATAAAGTTGAGTTGAAGGAAACTTATATTCAAATACATACAAATATTGCTTATATATATATAATGTACAGACCAGACTACGGCGAGCGCGCCTAGCTACAATGCAAACCATAGATACAATATCAAGGCCTCAGCCAAACCAATAAATTTGGTATCAACCATGACTTATAGGTGTAACCCCACCATTGATTTTTGTTCTTTATTCTATAGTAAATAATAAAAGTTTGAAGGCTTGTCATTCATAGAGGGTCCCAAATGAAAGAAGTGAAACCTACATTTTACTGTTTGTCAACCTCTGCACTATCAAAATATGATGAGAAAAGTAGGGGTCATGTGTCATATAAGAGATTTTTTTTCTGCTCAGTGTGTACACTGGTGACAAAGTGAAAGTAGACTTCCGAAATCATGAATTCATACCCCAATTTCCAAGCATCATTTTTTTCTTCTAAATTCACAATTCAAACATGACAATGCTATCAAAATGTTCAAAATACATCAATAATGCCATTCAAATAAAAAAATGAGCATTAAAAATAGGAAAATGCATTTTTAAAGAAGAAGAATTGAGGATTATTTACAACCGCCATTATGCGACTACCCCACGGAAGCACTTCCTTTTTGCAATGGTGGCACTATGCCTATATACTATGGATTTACATGCAACACATCTGGACTGGACGGACAATTTACATACATGAAGTGACAGCTTTATATGAGTAATTTGACAAGAATATCAAAATTTTGTATGGTTAAAGTCGCACATGCTTTGAATGTATGGCAACATTGCTGACACGAGCTTTGCCCATACATTTGGGTTCTGCATGCTTTATTCAAATCAACAGTTCTTGTCATAAAGGTGCAAATAATTGCTTAAAAAAAACAACTTGATAAATAATAAACGTAAAACAATAAATGTTTATGCATCACCTTATCTATGATAACTTTTAGATCTTCGGAGCCAGTGTAGTGTGGGTCCAGGATGAGATAATTTATGTCCCCTGTTACTTCATTGTAATCTACACCAAGTATAGTGTGGGCCAGTACCCCACCACCTGTAATAGCAAAAACGACTCAGAATACAGGCATACATGTGTACATGTATAAGATATGAAAGTGACACAGTGGGAATGCTTTGTAACAAAGATATTTTGTACTTAAATAATTAAACAAAATCTAGTTTGATTTATTGAAGCACACTGGTTGGCTACAATCTAGCAATGGTAAGGGGCATACTGATTGGTCAGCTGACTTGACAAAGTCCTAATAAATGTAAAGTTTTGTGTTCAAATTTGAATAATTTTCCTCACAAAATTATCTGCCAGTCTATGTCACATATATTTCAGTCACATATATATTTCATCTTCAATTGAGGTATGGAATTCCCTGCTCATTCAATGGAGTATGCCAGAACTGAGTTTGGAGATGTCAGGAATTGGTGCAGACTATAATATTACCTATCATGACTGGTGTTCCTTGACTTGAAAAGTGTGATGCAAGTTCTCTCCCCTTTGATGCAAGCTCTGCCCCAGAACTTACTGACAATATTTTGGATGTGACCTGAAAATAAGAAGAACATTACAATGATATTATTTTAAATAACATTAATAAAAAGGCAATGGGGTTTAAGATGAATTTTAACATGTTGTAGGTTATTATGGTTGCCATAGACACCATGGTCTTGCACCAGCAAGTGTCAATTAAGCTTGCACACTTTAATTCTTTAAAGAGATACACTATGATTTAATCATGTTCATAAGCAAATCATTCTTTACAACTGTTAATGTGTACATGTAACCATATAACGATCACCAAGTACATGAAACTTTATATTTAAGATATTATTAACAGTTTTTATTAACATAGGAAATGAATGCCCCTGCTGTATGTTAGTGTAATTTTACCACAGAATTAAGAGGAGGAAGGGCCATAACTCCTGTAAATTGTTATTGACGTTGACACATATAAAACTTAATCTAGTATATTATAGAATTATACAGCTACACACCAAAAATAAATTTAAATACATAGACCATTTTAAAATTTATTGATCAGAAACCACTATTTTACAGAAAATTAAGTCAAAAAGGGGCCATAACTAAGGACTGTAACATTCGACCAATGTGTACAAATACACAAGCAATACTAATTAAATACATATACGCTTTCAGAATTGATTGATCAGAAACCAATTGAAAATTGGTTTTCAGTTGAAAGTTACAGGCCCGACAAGACCAGCAAAACAGTATATGAAGATATACATGACCTTGACCTTTGAGGTAGCCACCCAGGCTTTATACATGACATGTCATGTTATGCTTAATATTTCTGTGAAGTTAATCATTTATGGAATTACGCAGCCTCCATATGCCTAAGTCATGTATGTGACCTTGACTTTTGAGGTAGTTGTTCAGATGTTGCACGCAACTCATCGCCATTATATTATGCTCAACATTTGTGAAAAGCTTTTTGAAAATCGGTATATTCATTTCCATTATTTGCAATGAGTACTTTTATCTGTTTTATCCAATACCACAACAAAAACTAAACAATATGTTTATAACAAGAACTTACCCCAAGTAATGTGTCCAGTACAAAGCTAACCTCCATTGAACCAATCCATTTTCTAGATCCAACAAAGTTTGGTTCTTTATCTCCAATATCAACTAGTGTCTAAAATCATAAATCAAAAAAATGTTGCGAAGTGTTTAAGAAGATCAACTTTGCAGTATCAGTCTCAACTAAGCCACACTTACTTAAATATACAAATATAGACTTGAACAGTGCAAATGAATAGTATTCAAGTTATAAAGTGAACACCTAATAGAAATATAATTTTGTTCAAAAGAGGCATAACTCCTGGAGTGAAAGCCATGCTCATGACAAGCCAGCTAAAAGCATTGTAAATGACATTTGTAAACAGAATAAAAAAATCTGAGTTTGGACATTTTAAGGGAAACTAAAGTCATTTATGAGAAACTAAACCAGGCCCTACTTCCTGTATTTCCCTATGGTTGGGTACATCCCTGTCTGTGTAACCTTGTAATTTAAACCAGTCCCTACTTCCTGTGTTTCCCTATGGTTCGGTACATCCCTGTCTGTGTAACCTTGTATTTTAAACCAGTCCCTACTTCCTGTGTTTCCCTATGGTTGGGTACATCCCTGTCTGTATAACCTTGTAATTTAAACCAGTCCCTACTTCCTGTGTTTCCCTATGGTTCGGTACATCCCTGTCTGTGTAACCTTGTAATTTAAACCAGTCCCTACTTCCTGTGTTTCCCTATGGTTCGGTACATCCCTGTCTGTGTAACCTTGTATTTTAAACCAGTCCCTACTTCCTGTATTTCCCTATGGTTGGGTACATCCCTGTCTATGTAACCTCATAATTTAAACCAGTCCCAACTTCCTGTATTTCCCTATGGCTGGGTACATCGATGTCTGTGTATAATTGTTATCTAAACCAGTCCCTTCTTATTGTATAACCCTATGGTTGGGTACATCCCTGTCTGAGTATTATTGTTATTTAAACCAGTTCCTACATTACTTCCTGTGTGTCCCTATGGTTGGGTACATCCCTGTCTGTATTACCTTGTAATTTAAACCACACCCTACTTCCTGTGTTTCCCTACAGTTGGGTACACCCCTGTCTGTGTAACCTCATAATTTAAACCAGACCCTTCTTCCTGCGTTTCCCTACAGTTGGGTACATCCCTGTCTGTGTAACCTCATAATTGAAACAAGTCCCAACTTCTTGTTTTTTCCTATGGTTGGGTACATCCCCGTCTGTGAAACCTCTTAATTTAAACTAGTCCCAATTTCCTGTATTTCCCTATGGTTGGGTACATCCCTGTCTGTGTAACCTCATAATTTAAACCAGTCCCAATTTCCTGTATTTCCCTATGGCTGGGTACATCGATGTCTGTGTATAATTGTTATCTAAACCAGTCCCTTCTTATTGTATAACCCTATGGTTGGGTACATCCCTGTCTGAGTATTATTGTTATTTAAACCAGTTCCTACATTACTTCCTGTGTGTCCCTATGGTTGGGTACATCCCTGTCTGTATTACCTTGTAATTTAAACCACACCCTACTTCCTGTGTTTCCCTACAGTTGGGTACACCCCTGTCTGTGTAACCTCATAATTTAAACCAGACCCTTCTTCCTGCGTTTCCCTACAGTTGGGTACATCCCTGTCTGTGTAACCTCATAATTGAAACAAGTCCCAACTTCTTGTTTTTTCCTATGGTTGGGTACATCCCCGTCTGTGAAACCTCTTAATTTAAACTAGTCCCAATTTCCTGTATTTCCCTATGGTTGGGTACATCCCTGTCTGTATAACCTCATAATTTAAACCAGACCCTTCTTCCTGTATTTCCCTATGGTTGGATACACCCCTGTCTGTGTAACCTCATAATTTAAACAAGTCCAAACTTCCTGTATTTCTCTATGGTTGGGTACATCCCTGTCTGTGTAACCTCATAATTTAAACAAGTCCCAACTTCCTGTATTTCCCTATGGTTGGGTACATCCCTGTCTGTGTAACCTCATAATTTAAACAAGTCCCAACTTCCTGTATTTCCCTATGGTTGGGTACATCCCTGTCTGTGTAACCTCATAATTTAAACAAGTCCCAACTTCCTGTATTTCCCTATGGTTGGGTACATCCCTGTCTGTGTAACCTCATAATTTAAACAAGTCCCAACTTCCTGTATTTCCCTATGGTTGGGTACATCCCTGTCTGTGTAACCTCATAATTTAAACAAGTCCCAACTTCCTGTATTTCCCTATGGTTGGGTACATCCCTGTCTGTGTAACCTCATAATTTAAACAAGTCCCAACTTCCTGTATTTCCCTATGGTTGGGTACATCCCTGTCTGTGTAACCTCATAATTTAAACAAGTCCCAACTTCCTGTATTTCCCTATGGTTGGGTACATCCCTGTCTGTGTAATCTCATAATTAAAACAAGTCCCAACTTCCTGTATTTCCCTATGGTTGGGTACATCCCTGTCTGTGTAACCTCATAATTTAAACAAGTCCCAACTTCCTGTATTTCCCTATGGTTGGGTACATCCCTGTCTGTGTAACCTCATAATTTAAACAAGTCCCAACTTCCTGTATTTCCCTATGGTTGGGTACATCCCTGTCTGTGTAACCTCATAATTTAAACAAGTCCCAACTTCCTGTATTTCCCTATGGTTGGATACACCCCTGTATGTGTAACCTCATAATTTAAACAAGTCCAAACTTCCTGTATTTCTCTATGGTTGGGTACATCCCTGTCTGTGTAACCTCATAATTTAAACAAGTCCCAACTTCCTGTATTTCCCTATGGTTGGGTACATCCCTGTCTGTGTAACCTCATAATTTAAACAAGTCCCAACTTCCTGTATTTCCCTATGGTTGGGTACATCCCTGTCTGTGTAACCTCATAATTTAAACAAGTCCCAACTTCCTGTATTTCCCTATGGTTGGGTACATCCCTGTCTGTGTAACCTCATAATTTAAACAAGTCCCAACTTCCTGTATTTCCCTATGGTTGGGTACATCCCTGTCTGTGTAACCTCATAATTTAAACAAGTCCCAACTTCCTGTATTTCCCTATGGTTGGGTACATCCCTGTCTGTGTAACCTCATAATTTAAACAAGTCCCAACTTCCTGTATTTCCCTATGGTTGGGTACATCCCTGTCTGTGTAACCTCATAATTTAAACAAGTCCCAACTTCCTGTATTTCCCTATGGTTGGGTACATCCCTGTCTGTGTAATCTCATAATTAAAACAAGTCCCAACTTCCTGTATTTCCCTATGGTTGGGTACATCCCTGTCTGTGTAACCTCATAATTTAAACAAGTCCCAACTTCCTGTATTTCCCTATGGTTGGGTACATCCCTGTCTGTGTAACCTCATAATTTAAACAAGTCCCAACTTCCTGTATTTCCCTATGGTTGGGTACATCCCTGTCTGTGTAACCTCATAATTTAAACAAGTCCCAACTTCCTGTATTTCCCTATGGTTGGGTACATCCCTGTCTGTGTAACCTTATAATTTAAACAAGTCCCAACTTCCTGTATTTCCCTATGGTTGGGTACATCCCTGTCTGTGTAACCTCATAATTTAAACAAGTCCCAACTTCCTGTATTTCCCTATGGTTGGGTACATCCCTGTCTGTGTAACCTCATAATTGAAACAAGTCCCAACTTCCTGTATTTCCCTATGGTTGGGTACATCCCTGTCTGTGTAACCTCATAATTTAAACAAGTCCCAACTTCCTGTATTTCCCTATGGTTGGGTACATCCCTGTCTGTGTAACCTTATAATTTAAACAAGTCCCAACTTCCTGTATTTCCCTATGGTTGGGTACATCCCTGTCTGTGTAACCTCATAATTTAAACAAGTCCCAACTTCCTGTATTTCCCTATGGTTGGGTACATCCCTGTCTGTGTAACCTCATAATTTAAACAAGTCCCAACTTCCTGTATTTCCCTATGGTTGGGTACATCCCTGTCTGTGTAACCTCATAATTTAAACAAGTCCCAACTTCCTGTATTTCCCTATGGTTGGGTACATCCCTGTCTGTGTAACCTTATAATTTAAACAAGTCCCAACTTCCTGTATTTCCCTATGGTTTGGTACATCCCTGTCTGTGTAACCTTATAATTTAAACAAGTCCCAACTTCCTGTATTTCCCTATGGTTGGGTACATCCCTGTCTGTGTAACCTCATAATTTAAACAAGTCCCAACTTCCTGTATTTCCCTATGGTTGGGTACATCCCTGTCTGTGTAACCTTATAATTTAAACAAGTCCCAACTTCCTGTATTTCCCTATGGTTGGGTACATCCCTGTCTGTGTAACCTCATAATTTAAACAAGTCCCAACTTCCTGTATTTCCCTATGGTTGGGTACATCCCTGTCTGTGTAACCTTATAATTTAAACAAGTCCCAACTTCCTGTATTTCCCTATGGTTGGGTACATCCCTGTCTGTGTAACCTCATAATTTAAACAAGTCCCAACTTCCTGTATTTCCCTATGGTTGGGTACATCCCTGTCTGTGTAACCTCATAATTTAAACAAGTCCCAACTTCCTGTATTTCCCTATGGTTGGGTACATCCCTGTCTGTGTAACCTTATAATTTAAACAAGTCCCAACTTCCTGTATTTCCCTATGGTTGGGTACATCCCTGTCTGTGTAACCTCATAATTTAAACAAGTCCCAACTTCCTGTATTTCCCTATGGTTGGGTACATCCCTGTCTGTGTAACCTCATAATTTAAACAAGTCCCAACTTCCTGTATTTCCCTATGGTTGGGTACATCCCTGTCTGTGTAACCTTATAATTTAAACAAGTCCCAACTTCCTGTATTTCCCTATGGTTGGGTACATTCCTGTCTGTGTAACCTCATAATTTAAACCAGTCCCAACTTTCTGTATTTCCCTATGGTTGGGTACATCCCTGTCTGTGTAACCTCATAATTTAAACAAGTCCCAACTTCCTGTATTTCCCTATGGTTGGGTACATCCCTGTCTGTGTAACCTCATAATTGAAACAAGTCCCAACTTCCTGTATTTCCCTATGGTTGGGTACATCCCTGTCTGTGTAACCTCATAATTGAAACAAGTCCTAACTTCCTGTATTTCCCTATGGTTGGGTACATCCCTGTCTGTGTAACTTCATAATTTAAACAAGTCCCAACTTCCTGTATTTCCCTATGGTTGGGTACATCCCTGTCTGTGTAACCTCATAACTGAAACAAGTCCCAACTTCCTGTATTTCCCTATGGTTGGGTACATCCCTGTCTGTGTAACCTTATAATTTAAACCAGTCCCAACTTCCTGTATTTCCCTATCGTTGGGTACATCCCTGTCTGTGTAACCTCATAATTGAAACAAGTCCCAACTTCCTGTATTTCCCTATGGTTGGGTACATCCCTGTCTGTGTAACCTCATAATTGAAACAAGTCCCAACTTCCTGTATTTCCCTATGGTTGGGTACATCCCTGTCTGTGTAACCTCATAATTGAAACAAGTCCCAACTTCCTGTATTTCCCTATGGTTGGGTACATCCCTGTTTGTGTAACCTTATAATTTAAACAAGTCCCAACTTCCTGTATTTCCCTATGGTTGGGTACATTCCTGTTTGTGTAACCTTATAATTTAAACCAGTCCCAACTTCCTGTATTTCCCTATGGTTGGGTACATCCCTGTCTGTGTAACCTCATAATTTAAACAAGTCCCAACTTCCTGTATTTCCCTATGGTTGGGTACATCCCTGTCTGTGTAACCTCATAATTTAAACAAGTCCCAACTTCCTGTATTTCCCTATGGTTGGGTACATTCCTGTTTGTGTAACCTTATAATTTAAACAAGTCCCAACTTCCTGTATTTCCCTATGGTTGGGTACATCCCTGTCTGTGTAACCTCATAATTTAAACAAGTCCCAACTTCCTGTATTTCCCTATGGTTGGGTACATCCCTGTCTGTGTAACCTCATAATTTAAACAAGTCCCAACTTTCTGTATTTCCCTATGGTTGGGTACATTCCTGTCTGTGTAACCTCATAATTTAAACCAGTCCCAACTTCCTGTATTTCCCTATGGTTGGGTACATCCCTGTCTGTGTAACCTCATAATTTAAACAAGTCCCAACTTCCTGTATTTCCCTATGGTTGGGTACATCCCTGTCTGTGTAACCTCATAATTTAAACAAGTCCCAACTTTCTGTATTTCCCTATGGTTGGGTACATTCCTGTCTGTGTAACCTCATAATTTAAACAAGTCCCAACTTCCTGTATTTCCCTATGGTTGGGTACATCCCTGTCTGTGTAACCTCATAATTTAAACAAGTTCCAACTTTCTGTATTTCCCTATGGTTGGGTACATTCCTGTCTGTGTAACCTCATAATTTAAACAAGTCCCAACTTCCTGTATTTCCCTATGGTTGGGTACATCCCTGTCTGTGTAACTTCGTAATTTAAACAAGTCCCAACTTCCTGTATTTCCCTATGGTTGGGTACATCCCTGTCTGTGTAACTTCATAATTTAAACAAGTCCCAACTTCCTGTATTTCCCTATGGTTGGGTACATCCCTGTCTGTGTAACCTCATAATTTAAACAAGTCCCAACTTCCTGTATTTCCCTATGGTTGGGTACATCCCTGTCTGTGTAACCTCATAATTTAAACAAGTCCCAACTTCCTGTATTTCCCTATGGTTGGGTACATCCCTGTCTGTGTAACCTCATAATTTAAACAAGTCCCAACTTCCTGTATTTCCCTATGGTTGGGTACATTCCTGTTTGTGTAACCTTATAATTTAAACAAGTCCCAACTTCCTGTATTTCCCTATGGTTGGGTACATCCCTGTCTGTGTAACCTCATAATTTAAACAAGTCCCAACTTCCTGTATTTCCCTATGGTTGGGTACATCCCTGTCTGTGTAACCTCATAATTTAAACAAGTCCCAACTTCCTGTATTTCCCTATGGTTGGGTACATTCCTGTTTGTGTAACCTTATAATTTAAACAAGTCCCAACTTCCTGTATTTCCCTATGGTTGGGTACATCCCTGTCTGTGTAACCTCATAATTGAAACAAGTCCCAACTTCCTGTATTTCCCTATGGTTGGGTACATCCCTGTCTGTGTAACCTCATAATTGAAACAAGTCCCAACTTCCTGTATTTCCCTATGGTTGGGTACATCCCTGTCTGTGTAACCTCATAATTGAAACAAGTCCCAACTTCCTGTATTTCCCTATGGTTGGGTACATCCCTGTCTGTGTAACCTCATAATTGAAACAAGTCCCAACTTCCTGTATTTCCCTATGGTTGGGTACATCCCTGTCTGTGTAACCTCATAATTGAAACAAGTCCCAACTTCCTGTATTTCCCTATGGTTGGGTACATCCCTGTCTGTGTAACCTCATAATTTAAACAAGTCCCAACTTCCTGTATTTCCCTATGGTTGGGTACATCCCTGTCTGTGTAACTTCATAATTTAAACAAGTCCCAACTTCCTGTATTTCCCTATGGTTGGGTACATCCCTGTCTGTGTAACCTCATAATTTAAACAAGTCCCAACTTCCTGTATTTCCCTATGGTTGGGTACATTCCTGTTTGTGTAACCTTATAATTTAAACCAGTCCCAACTTCCTGTATTTCCCTATGGTTGGGTACATCCCTGTCTGTGTAACCTCATAATTTAAACAAGTCCCAACTTCCTGTATTTCCCTATGGTTGGGTACATTCCTGTTTGTGTAACATTATAATTTAAACCAGTCCCAACTTCCTGTATTTCCCTATGGTTGGGTACATCCCTGTCTGTGTAACCTCATAATTTAAACAAGTCCCAACTTCCTGTATTTCCCTATGGTTGGGTACATCCCTGTCTGTGTAACCTTATAATTTAAACAAGTCCCAACTTCCTGTATTTCCCTATGGTTGGGTACATTCCTGTTTGTGTAACCTTATAATTTAAACAAGTCCCAACTTCCTGTATTTCCCTATGGTTGGGTACATCCCTGTCTGTGTAACCTCATAATTGAAACAAGTCCCAACTTCCTGTATTTCCCTATGGTTGGGTACATCCCTGTCTGTGTAACCTCATAATTGAAACAAGTCCCAACTTCCTGTATTTCCCTATGGTTGGGTACATCCCTGTCTGTGTAACCTCATAATTGAAACAAGTCCCAACTTCCTGTATTTCCCTATGGTTGGGTACATCCCTGTCAGTGTAACTTCATAATTTAAACAAGTCCCAACTTCCTGTATTTCCCTATGGTTGGGTACATCCCTGTCAGTGTAACTTCATAATTTAAACAAGTCCCAACTTCCTGTATTTCCCTATGGTTGGGTACATTCCTGTTTGTGTAACCTTATAATTGAAACAAGTCCCAACTTCCTGTATTTCCCTATGGTTGGGTACATCCCTGTCTGTGTAACCTCATAATTTAAACAAGTCCCAACTTCCTGTATTTCCCTATGGTTGGGTACATCCCTGTCAGTGTAACCTCATAATTTAAACAAGTCCCAACTTCCTGTATTTCCCTATGGTTGGGTACATCCCTGTCTGTGTAACCTCATAATTTAAACAAGTCCCAACTTCCTGTATTTCCCTATGGTTGGGTACATCCCTGTCAGTGTAACTTCATAATTGAAACAAGTCCCAACTTCCTGTATTTCCCTATGGTTGGGTACATCCCTGTCTGTGTAACCTCATAATTTAAACAAGTCCCAACTTCCTGTATTTCCCTATGGTTGGGTACATTCCTGTTTGTGTAACCTTATAATTTAAACCAGTCCCAACTTCCTGTATTTCCCTATGGTTGGGTACATCCCTGTCTGTGTAACCTCATAATTTAAACAAGTCCCAACTTCCTGTATTTCCCTATGGTTGGGTACATTCCTGTTTGTGTAACCTTATAATTTAAACCAGTCCCAACTTCCTGTATTTCCCTATGGTTGGGTACATCCCTGTCTGTGTAACCTTATAATTTAAACCAGTCCCAGTTTCCTGTATTTCCCTATGGTTGGGTACATCCCTGTCTGTGTAACCTCATAATTTAAACCAGTCCCTACCTGCTGTATTTCTCTATGGTTTGGTACATCCCTGTCTGTGTAACCTTGTAATTTAAACCAGGATGTGAGTGTCTGTAGGGATCTGTAGGCACAGCCCCACTTATTGTCATCAAACCTGTCCTGCATGTAGTGGTGGTATGTGTAGTTACCCATAACTAGGTATTGGGTACCTTCACTTTCTGAAATGACAAGGAAGTGGAATAGATACATGTACATCAAATCTGCAATTCAAACATCACATTTTTGTGTTGAAACTTTGCTCTCTGAAAAAGTCCCTATAAAAGTTAGAAATAAGAAACTTTATTTCAATAAGCATTGTAATTCATCAAGCAAAAATAATCACATACAATTCATAGTTTCCTAAAGGATATCGTTACTTGTGTTAAAACACATATATAGTAGATACTATAAATAAGATCATTTGACAATGATGAATTGACATCACTTAGAGGTTCTGGCAAATCAAAGAGTAGTTTGGCATTTTACATATGACGGTATAACTACACAGACAACATCTAGTGCTGAATCAGTAGCGGTTTTACGTGTACATCATGTTAATATAATACATATATCATAGGTTGATATAATAAATATATCATAGCTAAATAAAACAAGAAAATATCGAAGGAACAGATGGATGCTCCCCAAGTGAGTGTTTGACTTTGTACCATATTCCCTTAGTGCTGATGGCTACTTGGTTGAATTATACCAAACTGCATAGCAGGAACAATATGTGGCTCTGCACTTGACAGAACTCATTCGCAAATCATTGAACTGGAACAAAATGACAATTTGTGCATATCCTAGCTAGTTTTACAAAATTAAAACCAGAGGTTGTAGCGAAATAGTGTCATGAAGACAATATGCACATCTCCACTTGGTAATCATGCACCCTAGCAAGTTTCATAAAATTCCAACCAGAGGTTGTAGAGAAATAGAGCTGAGAAGAGTTTGGTCACAGACAGAATGAAACGGCCATAACTCCGTGAAAAATCATCGAACTGGAACACAAACATAGTAAATTTCATAAAATTCCAACCTGAGGTTATAGAGAAATAGCGCGGATAAAAATTTGAACACAGACTCAATGAAAGGGCCATAACTCCGTGAAAATCATCAACCCAGAATACAAAGACAATATGGGCATCTCCACTTGGTAGTGATGCATCCTAGCAAGTTTCATAAAATTCATACATGGGGTTGTAGAGAAATAGCGCGGACAAGAATTTGGTCACAGACAGAATCAAATGGCCACAACTCCGTGAAAAATCATCGAACCGGAACACAAAGACAATATGCGCATCTGCACTTGGAAATGATGCATCCTAGCAAGTTTCATAAAATTCCAACCTGAGGTTGTAGAAAATAGAGCGGACAATAATTTGGTCACAACTCAATTAAAGAGCCATAACTCCATGAAAAATCATTGAACCAGAACACAAAGACAATATGCGTATCGACACTTGGTAGTGATGCATCCTAGCAAGTTTCATAAAATTCCAACATGGGGTTGTAGAGAAATAGCGCTGACAAGAATTTGGTCATGGACATAATGAAAGGGCCACATCTCCATGAAAAATCATCGAACCAGAACACAAAGACAATATGCGCATCTGCACTTAGTAATGATGCATCCGAGCAAGTTTCATAAAATTCCAACCTGAAGTTGTAGAGAAATAGCGCGGACAAGAATTTGGTCACAGATTCAATTAAAGGGCCATAACTCCATGAAAAATCATCGAACAGGAACACATTAATATTATGCACATCTACACTTGGTAGTGATGTATCCTAGCAAGTTTCATAAAATTCCAACATGGGGTTGTAGAGAAATAGCGTGGACAACAATTTCGTCACAGACAGAATTAAAGGGCCACAACTCCATGAATAATCATCAAACCGGAAAACAAAGACAATATGCACATCTGCACTTGGTAATAATGCATTCTAGCAAAATTCATAAAATTCCAACCAGAGGTTGTAGAGAAATAGCCCGGACAAGAACTTGGGGATACACAGACGGATGGATGCACGCACGGATGAAGCGGCGACTTTATGCTTCCCCCCTTTGGAGGAGCATAATAAATATATCATAGGTTAATATAATAAATATATCATAGGTTAATATAATAAATATATCATAGGTTTATCACACCAAATGTTTTCCTCACTCATTTCTTTTTAACAGCACCAACATTTACACTTGACTCTGTTACGGACTTCTCCCCTTGGCATAGAGCTAGAAGTTTAATATACATATGACAGTCTAATATAATATAATCTGATATAATGAATCTAACTCCTAAAGGACTATGCAATATAAAAAAAATACATTTGGACTTCATTGGGAAGTACTTGAATTGGTTATTAAACCTAAACCTAGCAGTACAAGTAAGAAATGATATTTTCAATTTCACACTAACTACTGGTATATAATTGTCTGTACTCAATAAATTGACAGAAGTTTTGTCACATACTTCTAGGTAAGGATGACGCCTGATGTACATTGAGTAGATAGCCCTTGTTCTCCTGGTCTTCTGGGAACAAATACTTGATAGCCCGCCTAAATAAAGGTCTGTCTAATGGAAGACAAAGTCTCTCCTGCAGTCCAAGTCTGAAATGTTCTGTAACATACAATGTATAATTATATAAATTACTTTATAAGATTACTTCTCTTTACAGCACTAATCACAGAATAAACTGATTCAAGCACTAAAATGTACCTCAACTCTGGAATAAAACATGCCTGCAGTTCCTGTATTTAATATTAAAACTCTGCATTTGAATATAGATGGATACCTCTGTATCCAATGATATACCAGAACCATTTGTTGAATGGTGTACTGTAGCTACCTGTATAACCGAAGAATAAAGTTACAAATAATTTCACTTTACATAGTTTTTGTTTTGTTGGTTTATTAATTTGTATTAACAATTAGCAAAATGACTGTTATCTGCAACAATGCGTCTTATTGCCATTTGTCTTCCACTACTGATTCAAGTGAGAAAGTTATTATTTTTTATGGACATGGTGTGGTTAACCTTCCTGGTTCCTAGGAAAAGTGGTTAGGTTAACTTATACTTGATGGCATAAAAATGACAGTGTTTTCTCCAGCTCCAAATTTTTGGGGGTCATTAATGACCCACTGACTAAAAATCTGGGGGTCATTTTGAAAATCTGGGGTCATCAGTTGACTAGTTTTAAACTTAATCAATTTTAATAAATAGAGGTAAAAAAGACATTTTACTTAAACAGTTTTAATTCCTGTTTCACACAAAGTTCAAAATCAAAACTTGAGTTAACAACTTCAAAACAATTTAACTTCAAACGAATGTTTCACTTCTGGCAACAAGTTACAAAAATTACAAACTACATGTATTTGTCTTTTCCTTCCTAACGGCATTGTGCGACATTAACTTTGTTATGATCATGGCCAAAGAGCCATGAACTTTTCAAATGTCATGGCCCCAGCTCAATCATCATGGCCCTAACTATTTTAAATGAAGAACACTAAAATTATTAATTTCAATATTTTTATATTTCAGCTGAGCTACATGTTTCGCATTACTAAGAATCATACTCCTTGGAAAACAAAACTTTGTCGTGTTCATTTTCCAAAAAAAGCATTTCTTTTCTGACTCATAGCTTGACTCATTTTAGAGTAATAATACCTTAAAATAAAACAAGAGGCCCAAGAGGTCCTGAGGACGTTCTACTGACTCACAGTGGCCATAGCACTTTTTGAAATTCTCCTATGCAATAGAAACATTGGGGCTGGGTCATTTTTAGCCCTAGGGACACCATTTGAACAAATCTAACAAAACTATAGTTGGTTTTCATTACTACATAAACATTTTGAAAATCTGTTGGGCCGTTCATGAAAGAAGATTTTTTTAAGTTTTGGACTATTTTTAGTAATGGTGGCCATCTTGAATTTTAGATAGAAAAAAAAATCTTCTGTATAGTCTCCTATGCAATAGAAACATCCATGTGAAGTTTTAGTTTAATTGGCCTAGTGGTTTCAGAATAAATGGAGAAAAAAAAGAGAATTTTCTGTTTTCCCATAGTATCCCTTACAGGGCCCATATAAATTTTAGCCCCAAAATTCTTATCTGCAATCAAACCTCTACACATAGGGATAATTAATATCAAATATGTACAAATCTGACATTCCGGTTCTTAAGAAAACGATTTTAGTAATTCTCAATTTGTACCCTTTTGGGGCCCCTCCTGACCCCGTATGACATAGGAACCCAGTCATGTTTACAAATCTGAACCCCCTTCACCTAACAATGCTTTTGTGAAGATATAGGCAAAATCATTTCCATTTAAAAAAAAAAAAAAAAAAATTATATTGACATGTATCCCCTAATTGAACCCTCGGGGCAAGGTCATTTTTAAAGTTTTGGACTATTTTTAGTAACGGCGGCCATCTTGAATTTCAGATCGAAAAAAAAAATCTTCTGTATAGTCTCCTATGCAGTATAAACATCCATGTGAAGTTTCAGTTTCAGAATAGATGAAAGAAAAAGAGAATTTTCTGTTTTCCCGTAGTATCCCTATGTAAAATTCTAAGTCCCCTTACAGGGCCCCTATAAATTTTAGCCCCTAAATTCTTATCTGCAATCAAACCCCTACACATAGGGATAATTTATGCCAAATATATACATATCTGACATACCGGTGCTTAAGAAAACGATTTTAGTAATTCCCAATTTTAACCCTTTTGGGGCCTCTCCTGACGCCTTAAGACAGTGGAACCCAGTAATTTTTAAACAAACCTGAACCTCCTTCACCAAACAATGCTTCTGTGAAGATATAGGCAAAATCATTTCCATTTAGAAAAAAACAAAAAAAAACACATTATAATGACATGTGTCCCCTAATTGAACCCTCGAGGCGGGGTCATTTTTAACCCTAGGGACACCTTTTGAACAAATCTAACAAAACTATAGTTGGTCATCATTACTACATAAACATTTTGAAAATCTGTTCGGCCGTTCATGAGAAGAAGATTTTTTAAGTTTTGGACTATTTTTAGTAACGGCGGCCATCTTGAATTTCAGATTGAAAAAAAAAAAATCTTCTGTACAGTTTCCTATGCAATAGAAACATCCATGTGAAGTTTCAGTTTAATTGGCCTAATGGTTTCAGGGAAAATGCTGCTAACAGACATCAGATGACAGACGACAGACGACGGACAATGCGCCATCGCATAAGCACTACTGGCTATTGGCCAGTAGAGCTAAAAAATATATATTATATTTTAACGGTAACTTAAAAATTAATAAAATTTCTCAAATTATGTAATCATTTGTTAATATTCACGATTTCCATATTTCATCTGTATATGCAAACAACCTAAAACCAGGTATATATCGGTGGTAGTGTTGCAGCAATTGTTTGTTATTGCTTCGCGGAAAATTATGTATGTGATCATAATCGTCTATGCGATTGTATAAATATAGCGGAAATAACAAATTAAACGTAAAATGTAACTTAATAGAACCGCGTGACCGGGGTTTCCCTGAATCATACCACGTGATCTGTCAAACCAGCCAGCATTGTAAAAATAACTCTGAAAGCAACTTGCCGATTGTAAATAAACACATGTGCGTAATTCTGTATTTTTTAAGGTTGCGTCATAATAGACTCACTGAACAAACTTGATTGTGTCAAATGAGATTTAATTGTGTCAAAAACGCAAGAAACGCACTGGAGAAAACACTGAAATGACCCCTAAATATTCAAACAAACCTATTCAGAGATGCATACACTATTTCAAAATATACCGATGAAACTGCAAAACTTACGAAGCTCATTTTCAGGTACACCATGTGGATAGACAACAGTAAACAAGGTCTGAATGTCCATGGGCTGGTAGTGGTGTGGAACAGGAACAACAAACTTCTCATTCTGTATGTCACAAACATAATGTCACTTGAGTGTTAACAGTAAATGCAATAAAAATGTTGTATTAAAGTGATCTCATCCATTGGATATGTTTCCCCTGTAGCCAAACTGTTTAAGACACTGTCTAAAGACCACATACCTCTCACCATTATGGTCAGGGATTCGAGCGCTAAGCTCACTCAAAAAAAATTGCCAGTTACTTTTGAGAGCATGATTCATTTTAAAGAGTCAGAGGTTTTTCCAAACAAAACTGGTTGCCATATATATCCTGTAATGTGTTAAAAATGGTGTTAAATTCCTTTCACATCCACGAATCTGTGGTTCTCATGTAGCCAAATCTGATAGCAAAATGCCTTAATATGCCATTTTCCTCTTTCAGCTGAATGACAGGTTTCAAGGGAGACAACTTAAGACTTTGATTTTGTCTATATTATGCAGGGAAGAAAACTGATTGTACACTAACATACGACTGTTATAGTTTCATACTTACGAATACAGTAGAACTTCGATGGCTCTAACCCGACAGGACTGTACAAAATAGTTCAAGTTAAGGGTTTTCGAGCCAAGCATTGTTCAACATCATACCAAACATGTACATGCATATACATCGTAATAGAAATGCGGCTGGGACCAGCCAAGTGGTTCAAGCTATATGTAGTGTTCCAGCCAACAAAGTTCTACTGTAGCAAATACGAAATACTAAGAAATTAACAACTGGTTTATAACTGAAGAAGTCCTATTTTCTAACAAGAAACCAACACAAGGCACTTTATCAGATATTGATAGAAAACTTATCACTCTTTACCCTAGACCATTCCTTGATAAACAAGTTAAAAAACATACAGGTGTACATGTATCACTTGTTAGAACTTGTTCGACACAATAAATGCAAAAACAAAAATATCTACACTCATACAGTAAATGGCTGGCAAAAAGATTGGCAAACAAAGATTGTAATTTATGAAGTGGAGTTAAACAATGGTTTATCCACGCTGTACTACTTACAGAATCCTGTTTTAACTTTCTGATGTGTACCTACCATATATTTATATATATATCAAGAATTACATACTGTCATGCAGCTTAAATATCAAACTTGCCATCTTGACAAACACAAGAAATATAATTTTCTTTGTTTGAAAATTTGAATTAAAAGAAAATTATTTTCCATTGTATAATAGAGTCTCCGATAGAGGGAGTAAGTGTATGTGCACAGGTCTTCCGCGCACATTTGGCGGTAATTGGTCATTCAGCATTGAGAGCGCGAACAGTACAGGTGGATTTAAAAAGCCTGAATGTCGAAGGTGTAGTAATTATAAGATGGTTCTTTTTCATAAACACAGAATTATGATATGATTATTAGTAAAATAATTTCTAAAGAACGAAACTGACATTGTATGGATATTTGCATCATCATAATGATTCATGAAGATTTTTTCAGCCAGAGTAGGCCCTGATGAATGATAAATATATGCATGTACATGTATAACCAGTATTTAAGCTGGTTGCACTCTCAAGCACTAGTAACAATTATACAGATTTAATTGAAACTGTGTTGGTTTTGATATGTCAGGAGACGGTGGAAGTGGAAGGGAACAAGTTTCTTGCATGAAATATCCACCTTGCTATGCTGACAACTACCTTGCTATGTTGAAACCCACCTAACTATGCTGAAACCCACCTTGCTATGCTGATGCCCACCTTACTAGGCTGACACCCACCTTGCTAGAATGACACCCATCATGTTATGCTGACACCTACTTTGCTATATGGTGACACTCACCTTGCTATGTTGACAAATACAAGCTTTCATTGCTAGCAGCTGTTTGCTGACTGACTGACACAATGTTTCCACCATCTCTGCAACTGAGGTATTTGAGTGAAACAATGATACTGCATCTACTGGCAGCAAAATATTCACTTTTTTCACCGTTTCTGGAAAAAAGGTTTGTACACTGTACATTAATAGGCAAATTTATAGACTGGAGAAGTACCAAAAACAAACAGTCATATAAATTAACATTATGTTATCACGATAATGTTATAATTCTTTACATTTTCATAATAATTTGACAAAAATTAACATCTATTAATATTGAAAAGATGTTTTTCTCCAAAAAAAATTCTATTTAAACTAATATATATTTAACCTCGATTGAGAAACAATTTATTACAACTGAGACAAATCATGCTTGATGTCTTCCTGTCTAGAACCAGTACTAAGTGTATGCAGATAAAGTGTCTTGTTCAAGTGCACCACACATAGCCGTGGCGGTGATTTAAGTGTAATATAATCTGTACTAAGTGTAATATAATCTGTACTAAGTGTAATATAATTTGTACTAAGTGTAATATAATCTGTACTAAGCATCAAGTCTCTTTATCAAAAGAGCAGTTTTTACTTCTTTCCTTGAATGACAGCTAAAAACATATTTTACAGAACACGTGTATTTTTAATAAAACCTGGCATGTACTTTTACAGTTAACATTAGATAATGATTCTGTACATCCTTCCTGAAATTGATCTAATTTAGAGTTAACATTAGATTTTTGTTCTGTACATCCTTCATGCAATTGATCTAATTTACAGTTAACATTAGATAATGGTTCTGTACATCTTTCCTGCAATTGATCTAAATAAACTATAAACACCAATTACATTTCTCCCAATGAGACATCTGCAGCTGGATTGTGCTAAGGCTGCAATGTAGTTTGCATTTCTGGGTGTCCCGATCTTTTTTGAGTGTACGATGTCATGTTTTCACAATGTTTGCTGTAAGTTGCCTCAAAAAAATGCATGCACTTGCTCAAAATGGTGAAAACAAAGGTCATTGACACAGCTGTTTGGGTGTATAGCCCTTCTCTTAATATCCAAATAAGAAAAAATACCAAAATGTCATCTAATTTAAAATAAGTTTATTGAAAATATAATGTAAATATAGTATAAGTATTGAAAGCACAATTTTGAGTTTTCATCAGGTAATAAAAAAAACATTAGTGACTAATAGCCTAATTTAACATTCAACTTATGTTTTCAATATGCGACGAAAACTAAAAACTGTGCTTCCAATCCTTAATAGATATTTTGTAAATTAACCAAACTTTGTATTTAAAACCAATGATTTATATACCTAAATTATAGTTGATTATAGGTGAGCATGACGGAGCCTTGTCTAGAGCATGTTCTCCACTCAGGTCCGAGTACACGTCAAATGTTAAATACCTCTGAAATAAAAAATAAATAAATATCCAACTTTAGTATGTAAAACATTATATACTAAAGGAATTTCAATACTATATATTAATAACTATGACATTCTAATGATGAATTACTTAGATATCTTGAATACAGAATTAACTTTTATGAAATATTTTTTTCTACCCACTATCAATGGTATTTAACTACCTCCTGGGTCCACATCTAAGCATATCAACATCATCTACATCATTATGTATATAGACCGACGTCATTTAATAACAAGAATGGGTGCAGATATGGTTAAACCTATTCATTTGAGAGCTGGAAAGTGATAAATCTTAAAAGTTAAATGTCACTTTTATATACACAATGTGATAATTCATTCAACTGTTGTTTTTTTCGTACTGAAATTCAATTATTCTTTTATTCATGAATGGGAAGTCTCCAGAGTGACATCTCATTCACGAGTAACTGAGGAATTATTTGTCAGTAACAGAAAACAGCAGTAGAGTAAACTACAATGACTAAATTAAATATAAAATTAATTTTTAACCAAATAATTGTACTGAAAGGATAAAGACACGCTGGGTAAATTTCAGACCACATTATCAAACTTTTGTAAGCAATACTTTCATGTAGCACTTGTTTGAGACATAGAGCACCAAACCCATGAAGTAAAATAATAGTTAAGTTTATAAACTAAGCAATATTTACAGTTTAAGAATAAGTATGTAAAGGAATTTCATTAATGATTTTGTCAATATGGTTTACTTTCATTTGACAAAATCATTAATGAAATACCTTTACATACATATTGTAAAACTGTAAATATCGCTTACAACAGTTATAATGTGACTCTGAAATTCTCCCGGCATTTCTTTATCCTTATAATATATTCATGTAACCTACAGAACATTCTGTTTTTGATCATTTCATTTTAAAATGAGTATTAAAATTAAATCAATCTCTAGTGTATTGTAATCTCCACATTGTTATAAACATACAGGGTCTGTCTTCCAGGTAATATCAATCAATTGATTCCAAAACTGAATTTTATACTTTCGACAAGATCATATTATTTTAGAGTAAACAACACACCACACTCTGGGGAAAATTCACTGTCAGATAGCAAGATGAAACTGATATATGAAAATCTTCTATTCAAAATAACAACTAAATCCCTTCCAAACTGCATGATAAGTACCATATAAAACATTCATAATAAATTAGGATAATTTTACCTATTCTCATAATTGTTTCATTATAAATTATTGTTATTTGCGGAGACAGGTGTGCTCTAGTATTGGTTAAGCGTCCATGATCCCAGGAAAGAGTAAATAGGTTACTATATTTTCTGTAAGCCCTCTATGGCAAAATAATGATGCTGACGATGAACAAAATCATGCAGTAACACATTATGCAGAATGTATATGAAAAATAAAATAAATAAAACTTCTTACATTTAATTTTACATTTTTCTTTTTCTTGGTGCCAGCATCATCCTCAGTATCAGTTATAAAAGATGTCAGAAATTCACAAGTGGAGTCCTCTGGTAACCCATAGCAACCGGCATTACCTAGCAACACCTGGGAAGACTTCAGGTGGAAAATTGTACTGTCAGAGACAATATCATGACAAAGTCTGTCAATTTCATTGTGCAGGAATCCTTTCCAAGAGTCTAAAATGAACAATTAATGCAAAATTTTGTTTGTTTTCTTAAAAAAAAAACAACAAAAAAAAACAGCCATGAATGATAACTCCAATTAAATGTAACACATAAACTTTTACTGCAAATTATATATACAAATTTTGTTAAAACATTTCTTGAATTAACTTTATTCCTACATGTATATGTACTACTGTTTGCATATCAATTAGTTACTAACATTTTATCAAAAGAAAACAGCACTGCTTTTGCACTGTTCTTATATTTTTTGACTGATCACATGCTAATGGAAAGCAGCATATCAGTCAAAACACCAGTTCTGACTGCCAATTCAGCCATTTGAAGCCTTTTTAATTAATAATTTGCACACGACAATCTTCTGTGATAATTTAGGCAAAATCAGTTCCTTTCAAAAATTTAAATCTCTATAATAATCACAAGCATTCACTAAATGAGTCACAAGGGTGGGGCAAACTTAATCCCAAGGGACATCATTTGATCAAATCTTATAGAACTATAGCTGGTGACCATTTCGAATCAAACATTTTCAAAATATGTTCTGTTGCTCATGAGAAAAAGATTTTTAAGTCTTTTAACATTTTATTAATGCGGTCATCTTTTTTAGATTGAAAAAAAAAATTATCTTGTGTATAGGCTCACATACATGTACATGAGAGACATGATGTTTTTCATGTATGTGAGCCTCGACACAAAATTACTTTTTATTTACAATGCAATTTTTTAATGGGGTCTAACGCCATTTTCAACACATTTCAGGTAATATATGGCATATCTAATTTTTATTGGTGGAGGAGGACCTCAGAAAGAATCTGAGTAGAGTCAGCGTCCTTCGGCAAGTAACAGGCAAACTTTCTCACTTAAAGTTTTATGAGCAAGCGAGACTTGAAAACAGATCTTGAGATGGCGCTTTAGACCACACAGCCACAGGGGACCCTCCTTACAATGCATTACAATTACACATTACCATTATCCTAGGTCTGGATATGTGAAGTTTGAGACAGACAATAGGCAATGCACCATGGCATAAGCCATTCTAGCCTTTAGACAGTAGAGCAAAAAATTAAAAAAAACAACTATACATATAAATTGTTCCAACAGCATTAAAAAAAACCCATAACTTTAATAACATTAAAGTATATGCAAAGTTTATACCTTTCTGTCCGAGGTTAAATGATAAAGGAATGTGACATTTTGCACGAGCAATAAAACTGTTTTCTATCAATCTCTCTGTACTTATACTCCAGTCAACGTCAGTCCATGTTCGGTTTGCTGTTATACATCCAACTTTTGCTATTGAAACCTCATTTCCATTTCTGGTGCAACAAAGAACAAAAGGCTCCAGTTCTGCTATGTGATTCTGAAAAAAAAGAAATATTTTCAACATTTTATAACTTTTTAAGACTATTGATAGGAACTGTTACCCATATTTGTATGTTTGTTCGAAGGACAAGTAGGTAATAAAACAGTACATTAAGTAAGTGTATGTGAAGAAATATGCGAGTTATTTAGAGTTTACCAAGTCACGATCATATTTACACATATTGAATATCAGTCTCCACATCTGATCTTGTGAACTACTGTTATGTAGCAAGGTAGATCACTAGGTAAAAGGTCCAGGGTCATTGCCACAATGTTACTTATGTCTTACACCTTTGATATTCACTTTTATGCCGAAGTCTATTTTCAGTGATGTTTCTTTATAATAGCAGGAGTAGATCAATGTACAGTCAAGAATTTTAACACAAACTCTTTTTAATATCTGTCGTAAGGGTCTTTTTTGACAGTTTTTAAGGGGCCCATTCCCACTGCCCCTTCAATATAGTTTTTTCCTACCCAAATTACTAAAAATTCCCCCTTGAAAGAATTGTTTTTGTTGTATTTCTCTCAGGGGAGAGGGTTTCTGGTTAAATAAAACTAATATGGAAACCTTTGAATGGTTAGGCTAACTGTCTCATCTTTTCAGCTTGTTACCCAAGTATCAGGAGTTTTATTGCATACCAGAGATACCTACCGGTTCTGGAAATTATTTCCTTTCACAACGTATAAGGATATCTGCTTTTTTACTGGATTTAGATATTTCTACCTCACCCTAGGGCTGAGATAAAATTCTTGCGCTATGATGTTAAGACTCGTTTATGAAGTAACGTATAAATTATATGACGTAAATAATAATATTTACATTCCCACTGCAATCAGCCTAAATGAACTACATGTATATAGATTTACTGCATTTCATTTCCCAATGAAAAACACTTGCAACTGGGTGAAGCTAAAAGGATCAGTTTGCATTTCATTGGTTGCACGATTTTGTTTTGCTGGTGAAACGTCATGCTGCTGTTAGTTTCACATGACGTTTGCTGTAAGTTGTCCTACAAATGCGTCCACTTATTCAGTATGTTGATAACGTCGCCGTTACATTCATGACATTGGCTTTGCAGTTTCAGTAATGCATATTATTTGCTTTTTAAATATCAAAATTAAAAAAAAGCATAATAGTTTTATCTAAAATAGCTGGGAATATACATGTAATGTAAAT
This sequence comes from Panopea generosa, assembly GCA_029582155.1. NCBI lineage: Eukaryota > Metazoa > Mollusca > Bivalvia > Adapedonta > Hiatellidae > Panopea > Panopea generosa. The sequence continues at coordinate 21,500,469 of CM055896.1, read as the reverse complement.
ATAAGGATTAAAGTCCAAAGGGCTTCACGGCAACATTAAACTAGCCTAATGTTTGACATCACACGATGAAAACTCAAAATTCGGCTTTTAATCCTTAATAATCTAATGTCTAAAGAGCGACCGTTGTAAAAATATAATGATAAATAAAGTCAAAATAATTATTCAGTATGTTTGGTATCATTCGTGACTTTTTCGGTTCTGATAGAAAATTCCATCCCTTGGGATAATTCTTTTCGCAGCAATGAGGCTCTGGAATTTTCTATCTGAAATTCAAATCTATGTAAGATTCTTATAATCTTATTATTATCTTGTTCCTCCATGCACATTTCATGAGACACATTAAAGTATAAGACACGATTCATCAGTATGATGACACTTATAACTATGACCTTGATATGTTGTTATATTACAGAAATTAATCTTCAACATAGCCATACCATAACTTTTTATGATATCATGTGGTACAGCCAGGCCAAGTTGGACTAATTTATTGACTTATTCGCATAAATAAAAGAAGTTGAATGGTTTCATCCATATTCAGGCTGCAGGGGAAAGGCAGATTTGGTGTTTGTAATCATGAAATCACTTAGGGCTTTTCCAGAATTAAATGTATGGGGGGGTCGGACGGCACTTATTTTTTTTACCCACAGAGCATAAAATTTAATTGTGATATATACCACCATGCATAAAATTTTAATTAGATAAAATACCACCATGCACAAAATAAAAATAAAAAAGAGGCTAAAATCCCCTTTCTAATGTTTTCTTACTGTAACGCTTCCAAAATTACCAGTCTGGACGGTTGCCTACTTTCTTTGAAGTACGCCGACGTTACACTTTGATCTAATGCCGATATGCAAGTGATTACGTCACAAATTACCTCAGGGCGAGAATTAAATAAAGGGGCACTATAGATAACAAAAAACGAGAAAAAAAACACAACATAATATTAATTAAATGTTAGTGTTTGTTTGTAACTAGTTGTCTTCTAAAATGTTTGTTTTTTCAGTTAACTAATTTCTTAAAAAAGAATTACTATTAAATTGATAAGATCCGTAAAGAGAGTTATGCTACACATGCCTAAATTTATGCACAGAATGAACACGCTGTCCCTTTCATTAACGCATTGTGCCAATGTCCGATGACGTCACTCTGACAGTGAAACAAACATTATTATGACACATGTTATTTACTCCCTACTATCGATAAAGGTTTAATCTAATTTGACCTCATTTCGCACACCCGATGGCAAACAATCCGGTTATGGATGCTGAAAGACAATTTCACAGTCCAATTTATGTTTTTGTACGACCGTTAAGAAACATCTGCTTCTCGCCATGATTTTTTCAGACACTGGGGTAAGAATGAGGCGTATAGGGTGTGGGATGACATATCTGAGAATGTTGATTTTATTTTCACTGCTTACGCAATGTCTTAATTTAGATTTGTTGTCACAATAGACTTAGCATTTCTTGGGGTTTCTTTTTGTGCCGAATAAATTAGTGTTTTACACTATCTGACAAACAGCGCGGATATGCATATAATTATAGCAATGCCGCCGTAGAGTTGAATCGTAGTTTTTGCGGAATTTAATAATATACACGTCTGTATATTCATATCCGTATTGGAGTATTTGTAAACATATCCGATATGTCAAATATTGATATATAATTCGTAAAATTTACTTGAGGAGATAATTTTGTGACACGGCATCTCGGCATCAATTTAATAAAGTAGACGTGGTTACGGCCCGCTATGAGTGTATTCCGCCATCTGATTAGCTCGTACATTTCCGTGTTAATAATTTATTCACGACTAAGAGTATGTTTCTTGTCCCTTTTCGGGAAGTCCGAAGGTAGATAATTATACTTTATTTCAAACAAACAAATTAAATCATATGTTGTTGTCGGGTGATGTAATTATATTATGGCGGTCTTAACAAAAAAGATCAATCAGTTTGAGATGAAAAAGTTGATTGAAGACAACAACACCAGTGTATCGAGTGTCCAACTGTGTAGTCGCGTAAAAGTTCACTTGGTCATGATGTCTGGAGGTTGTGTATTACAATCGTTACAACACGCGTGTCAGTGGCAAACATAAAGGTCAAATCAAGGTAAATTTAAAAGACCTGCAGTTTCTGCTGCGATAAAGATAAGACGCTCGCCGAAATCTGACGCTGCGGGATGTTGACTCGGTGCGGTACATGGGGAAGGACAGGGGAAGGACAATTTTATGTTTTTGTATACGACGGGAGGAAATACTTGGGCAGAAAATGTATAAAATTTTGAGAAGAAAAACGGTGTTGAAGAAAAAATTCGGTTCAGAGACGGAAATACCGGCAAGGCATAAAATTTTAATAAGCTTTTACCCCGCAAGGCATCATTTTTTTATATGAAAACACCCACCAGGCATAAAATTTTAATTATACTGCCGTCCGACCCCCCATACATTTAATTCTGGAAAAGCCCTTATCTCAATCATTATGCTTTGCTATTTGCATATTTGATAAGAAAATATCGAGGGGAAATAAGATAAAGGTATTAAAATTTACCAGTCAAACTCAGCGGAAATTTGTCTTCCTTGCAGCTGAAATGTGACTGGGCCAGTGGGAACATGGCTGAGTTTTAGTATTACCCCATTATATTTTGTGTCTTTAACTGACATGTGATTGTCAACAAAAAAACTGTAAACATGACACACACACAACTAATGTAACTACCCAGCAATAGTACTGTAAGAAATCCAAAGATTGAGCAGTAAAATAATAACAAGAGGCCCATGGGCCTGATTACCTGATCATCCTGATTGTCCATAAAACATTCACATATGTCTATTCAGTCATAAGAAATAAAGTTGTTTGCCAATTTCTCTTATACAGATTTAGTTAAGTAGGCCCCACCCCAAGAGTCAAACCATGAGACCTGAGGACATGAAATTCACAAATTTTATAAAGGACCCATAGTCGTCAATAATCATGTTCATAATTAGTTTTCTGAGTTTTTCCTATACTAATAAGAAGATTTTTAAAGTTTACCTTAAACTTGACTGTTTTGGCCTCGCCCAGCCCTTAAGACCTCATAGGGGTGGGGACCAAGAAAATTACATAGGTATTTACCATCATGTCAGCAGCAACAAAATACACCAAAAACCATTCACTTTAGTCTATTCAGTTATAAAAAATAATGTTTTTTGGCATTTTCTCATATATATATATTTAGTAAAGTAGGCCCCACCCCAAGGGCCATACCATGAGACCCAAGGGGCATGAAATTCACAAATTTCATAAAGGACCCATAGGCATCAATAATCATGCTCACAATTTGTTTCCGAGTGCTTCCTATACTTAGAATGAGATTTTTAAAGGTTACCCACAGGGCCAAACCTTGAGCCCCAGGGACATACAAATCACAATTTTTTTTAAGGGACCCATATGTGTTCATAATCATGCTCACCATTTGTTTCCCAGTGCTTTCGATAGTAAGAAGAAGATTTTAAAAGTTTACCTTGAATTTGACTGTTTTGGCCCCACCCCGAAGGCCCCAGAGGGATGGGGACCTTGCAATTCACAATTTTGATTCATCTTTAGGTACCAAAGCTGCATACAACATTTCATTACGATTGAGCATATGGTTTTTGAGAAGAAGCCGAAAACGTGAATTGTTTACGAAATCATTAACTTTTTTTAGGCCCCACCCCTGGGGCCAAACCTTGAAACCCAGGGACATGCAATTCACAGTTTTATAAAGGGCCTTTATGTGTCCATAATCATGCTCAACATTTGTTTCCCAGTACTTCCTATATAAAGAAAAAGATTTTTTAAGTTCACCTTAAATTTGACTGTTTTGGCTCCTCACTTAAAGCCCCAGTGGGGTGGGGACCATGCAATTCACAATTTTGATTCACCCTTATGTACCAAAGCTGCATACAATATTTTGTTAAAATTGAGCTTACGGTTTTTGAGAAGTCGAAAATGTAAATTGTTTACGGATGCACTAAAAAATTTTAAGGCCCCTACCCTGGGGCCAAACCGCGAGCTCCAGGGACATATAATTCACAATTTTAATAAAGGTCCCATTTGTGTCCATAATCATGCTCACCATTTGTTTCCCAGTGCTTTCGAAAGTAAAAAGAAGATTTTTAAAGTTTACCTTGAATTTGACTGTTTTGGCCCTAGCCCCAAGGCCCCAGACGAGTGGGGACCATGCAAAATAGAAAGGCTGATGTCCATTTGAACAGCTAAACACAAAATACCCTAGCATTTTAAGACGAGTTTGCAATAACCTATGTTACACAGCCACTTGTGTTAAGCAACCAAACATGTAAGTTTTATATTTACAGTCAAACTTAGTCTGTATTCAACAACAACATGGTCTATAGTACCTCCCAACTGTATGCTGCAGCTTAACACAGGTTTGATTGTATATCAAATGTGCAATACTCATCCCTATTCTGAAAAACTCATGAACACCCATCTACTCTGATTCTGATGAGTAATTACTCATCAGCTAAAAGAATTATCTGAGGCTCTGAGTTAGCTCAGTCGTTAGCATCTCTGACTATCAACCAATGGGTCGTGAGTTTGTATCCCTGTTCGGCAACAGTCTCTGTCATGAGTGATATATACAAGATATAAATCATTGTGTCTCATTGCCTCATTGTGTCTCATTGCCTCATTGTGTCTCATTGCCATTCATCTCTGATTGCTGATTCAAGTGAGAAAGTTATCATTTATTTGCAGAGATGGGTATACTCAAGTATTTGTTAACCTTCAGAGTGGTTAGGTTAACTAATCATCTGTTAGCCCTCTATGGCATAAATATGACAATAAGTACTGAAACAAACATGTGTTAAACTAAGCTAATTTGTAACTGATCTACAGTAATCTTGGATATTTAAACCGTACCATTATGGGATCAGCTTTTCTAACTAAGTCCTTTGTAGAAACATCTGGCTCAGTAACTACACATGAAAGTCCACATATGGATAAACCTGAAGTATACATTTCATATTTTGACACCGAAATTTGATCTGTTTATAACCATAATGCTCAACTACGAGTATGGTCAACTTTGGAAAATATTTATTACCTGCATTACAATTAGGTACCAACACATTGTAGGTTATTTGACGCCAACAGGAAGAAAGATTCCAGGTTCACTTTACAAAAACAACAAATTAACATACGGTTTAAAAAAATCACATCAACAAATAGATATGTTATAATTATGAACCTAGAACCTTGATAACTGCAGAACTGCAGAGTTTCAGAAAATTCCATCGTATTACCAAATTGTTGTTTCTTACAAATATGCATAAGCCATAGTGATCACTCATATATATGGCTCCCTGGAACCACATGGGTTGGTAATTTAGCCACAATAATGAACATGACAAAAAATGATAAAATGAACAGGACACCCGTTCGGATGATTCCAACCCCTCTTCAGAGATCGTCAGTGATTCTATTCTTACCCGAAACCACACAGGTTATATAGAATAGACAAACAAGTTAAAATCAAATTGCATATACAAGTTCATTAGTGTAACATTTTCTCAATGAAACAAAAATAAGAAAAGAAAAAATTGTCTTTCTACATACACCATTTTTTCATCCCACGTATGTTTTCTTGCTTAGCATAAATGTATAGCAGAAGCAAATGTGAAATATTTCTGACAATAAAGTACTCTTTACCATACATTTCATGAACTATAGTACAGGTCTTGCTTAGTAGTATGCATCAGTGAATTTTACCTCCTGAAAGTATGTTTTTTATGCCATCTATAGCATCATCAGTTTGTGTTGGGCAGCTGGCACAGGCAACAATGTCCACTTGGCCACCATATACTCGTCCCAGCAGGAGCTTAACATCAGAACAGTCATCTTTAAAAGAATTCTGAAATTTACAGTAAATAAAAAAATAAAAAGTGTGTGTATATAGTGAATAACAAATTATTTACTATTATCTTGATAGAACTTTACAATTTTGCTTATTTTGTCATAATTTAAATGTATATATGTAACTGAAGATGAGTTTCATTTCTTTTTTGAATGCCCAATTTATGAACACCTTAGATTACTGTACTTTAAATATGCCTTTACACAGTTATGTCCTCATCAGACAAACATGATATTATCTCTATCTAAAAGTACTTGTTAAATACTTTTGATAAAAGAAAACTGGAATAAGAAAATATAACTCTATAAATTTAACCTAACAAATACTTATTTAAAGTTAATTTATGCTTTCAATTTGTTTGTTCCATTTTACCTGGTTGTCGCTTGATTGTCTGTTTACAAAATGTATGTTTATTGTATTTTGGGCCAGTGGCCTATATCACTGAATAAACTATGTCTAAGTCTTCTAACTTTGTTCACTTATAAAATTTTAATTAAAAAAAAAAGTAACTAATACAACTATTTTTCCTTAGATAGATGTCTTGTATGGTGTTTCACTTTCAACAATATTTCAGTGATATCACAACAGTGTGTGACCGATGGTCGTCAGAGCAATAACAATACCATCGGTGAGGGATTTAGGGTTTAATGCAGAGTAGTATTCTCGATATATAATATGAGACAAGAACCTGTAATGATACAGTATGATACATAATTTTAATTATTAACCAGACATGAAAACAATGATTATGACAAAACATCAATCAATTCACACAATATACAATTTACACTTTCTCTTCACAGATTTTCTAAAGGTTACTGTCGCAGAAGAAAAGTACAATGTACCTAGATGGTTAGTTTGGCAGGAATTAGAAATTGTTAGTTTACACAACATGCAACAAAATCGCTCACTTATCATTCCCTCATACATTCAATAACTTTGTGAATGTATATATACGGGTACACTGACATCACAACACAAACAATTGAAGCAGACTATAAATCAATTTATACATGTCATTCAGAGATAGAATGAGACCAGGTTTGTTAAAATTGATGGCCTATCGACATAAAAACTCTAATTTTGATCAGGGAAGGGGTCCAAGTTTGTTTCTTTCTTTGTCTCTATATATATGCTAGGGGACCTGCCCGTGCCCTTTAAACCTTATTATCCATTCGCCAAGCTCCTGTGCACTGTTTCAAATGCAGCCTGGACATGTGAAAATTTAACCGTTACCTTTCATTATTTATTTGCGAAATAGGGCGACGTAATTGTTAATTTTTCCTGTGGCATGCCATCTAAAAATATTTGATTTGTTTGAAGGAGGTCTATTTTTTTCGGATTGTGATAATATATCCGAATGTGTCACTATCCGAACAATGTATTTCATTTTGACAGTTTTTGACGCCTTGCCATATGGCAGATTAATAACACGAAATATACCAGTGAAAAGGCCAGAAATTAATAAGACATGTTAGGCACTCAATAAAATATAATAGTGCTACTCTTTAAATAATCAACGCAACAAAGAATAACCAAAAACCTTCAATGTGTTTGCCGCAAAACTTGACACTTTAATGCACGTCGCCATTTTACGTTGGAGAGTCAATATACCACAAACAGTAAAAACTAGTCCAAAGGATACAATTAAGTATACCAAACAAAACAAGAAACTACCGATTTTCATACCTATATTTTAAATGCCATCATAGGAGTAAACATGTGAAATGACCTACATAGTTTCGGGCTACTGATTAAGTGTCAGATACTAGTTAAACCAATTATAACTAGCACGTGCACATTAGACAAAACAGACAACGTGGAAGTCGATTTCCACGTGCATACAAATAGGCTATTTTTTGTGTTTTATCAAATCAAACTTTAAGTCTGATTTTATCAAGAGACTTAATTGTTAATAAGGCATTTACCTTGAAAAAGATTAAAATTTGTTCAGTTTTCCAAGTTTTTAATATGCCTAAAATTAAAACAAAACAGGTGAGTGTGCCATTACCTGGGCTGCGTTCAGTTCGGCGGTAAAACGTTTGTTAACGTTAGCTAAGATATTTTCCTGGACACCGGCTAAACCTCATATTAACACGCAGTACGTGTTAATTTTAGGGAACAGGCATTAAACGCCCTGTATTTGATTGTTATTGCTAAGAAACGGTCAGTGACTGAATTACTGTGAAAGCTTATTAAATTTGTAGTTGACACAAAGTTTTACAGCGGTGTCAATTCAATGGACAATATAATGGTAACTCGCGGTGTTCATATGGAGTTTTTACATCTGGGACAAAAAGGAACTATAGAATGCAGGTACGTATTGTAACATATTGCACATCTCTATGGAGCCTTTTAAAGATTTTTATTTTGCGTCTCCCGCAGATCAGATATCAAAATAATAAAAAAGCTGTCCAATCACGCCTTATTTAATTAGCCCGACGAAACCACAATATATCTTTAATCCTTCAAGGTTTTTCTTAAGGCATAGTGCCACCATTGCAAAAAGGAAGTGCTTCCGTGGGGTAAATAATCCTCAATTATTCTTCTTTAAAAATGCATTTTCCTTATTTTAATGCTCATTTTTTTATTTGAATGGCATTATTGATGTATTTTGAACATTTTGATAGCATTGTCATGTTTGAATTGTGAATTTAGAAAAAAAAATGATGCTTGGAAACTGGGGTATGAATTCATGATTTCGGAAGTCTACTTTCACTTTGTCACCAGTGTACACACTGAGCAGAAAAAAAATCTCTTATATGACACATGACCCCTACTTTTCTCATCATATTTTGATAGTGCAGAGGTTGACAAACAGTAAAATGTAGGTTTCACTTCTTTCATTTGGGACCCTCTATGAATGACAAGCCTTCAAACGTTTATTATTTACTATAGAATAAAGAACAAAAATCAATGGTGGGGTTACACCTTAAAGCGGGGCGGTAGTGTTATGGGTACTGTATAGAGTGTTTGGCGCTCGCGCGGTTGCGGGTTTGATACACACTACACAGCTCGACGAAACCACAATATATCTTAAATAAAGGTTCGGTTTGTAGACGAACCCACCAACAGCTCACGTTAGTCTCCTCATAAAACATAAATATATTAAAAAATGTGCACGGCCACATGTGTCCGTTTTTGTTCCATTCTTGGACATTCGGTTCAGTTACTAGTTTGTGAGGAATGGGTACCAGCCTACATTTTGTTCGCAACCAGCTGGTTGCATGAAATATTCATTTTATAAGCTATTAACAAGCCTTCAGCACTATGTAGATGTGTTCTGCGAATGCTTTCTCATTCATTCAAGAGAATGGCAACAGGAGTCGGTAAGAATCTGCTGACATACTGACTTTGATATTGAGATGCAAATCACCTATACTACTCTTATTTTAAAAGTGGGTGGGGTAAATTTACGTTAAAATTAACTTGATTTGACTATATTGGAGCATACACATGTTCGCGATAGTCATATTGCAATTTAGACATTTATTTTCATTTTAATGCGATAACAACCATATTTACACTGCCAATATTTAATATAGCGATACAATGGCAAACAATGTCTAGTTTCATTTACATATCAACAAATGCAGCATCATTGGCCAAAAACTTGTATGCAAAATGAATCATGAATAAATTATGTAAATGATCACATATCATATAATAAAATAAACAACTGGTAAGGGAAATGTTAATAAAACTATTACTTAAATGAGTTTTCTGTTGTGCAATGAAAAATTATTTGAATATAAAATAAATTATCAATATTGGCATGTCAGCAGTTTATTATTTCAATATTTGGCTGACCAAACTCTAGTTTTTAATTTTAAAGCAAAAAAATTGGTTTGATCATTATATATGTCTGGTAATGATTGTTTTTGGACATTTATTGGATGGTTAGTTTGGGGAGACTGTAGTTACTAATTATAATTTATGTATCTATCTTCCAAATAGCCAGACCCATCTTTTTTCCGCAATCTCAAAGTCTTGGGCCTGTTTCCAATTTATCATTTGATCAAGGTTAGAATTTAACTTTTTTGTGCACTGGCAATTTTGGCCAGTGCCTAAAGTTTCAACTGGCCAAATTTGAAAACAACTAGCCAAACCAATTTTCGCAGAAACTTGTAGTCCTAAATGTCTAAATAAACACAAAATTAATTGTTTCGAAGTCTGCGTGTTATTTAATATGCATTATTAGCTTTTTTTTTATTTATATACAATGGTATCAAGGTTATTATATATGTAAAGGTAAAATTCAAAGCAGTACTTTACAAAACAAAATATTTTAAAAAATAAAATTGTCTTTGTTATTTATTATACTACCATAAATAAATGCATACAATGATATATCATAAATAAACACTTTTAACAAAACCAAAATATAAATCATGGATTCAACAATAACAAGTGCACAGAGACCGAGATTGGACATACACACATTTCTATTTATAGAATTAATATAGCCAATGGCCTTTCTTTTTAAAATAAGATCTTGATCTAGCCAAGGACGATTGTTTAACATGTGTAAATGTTCTGATATCATAGTAATATAGTTTAATTGTTGATTGCGTGGTTTCTACAATTGACACACCATTTTTGTCATTGTCAAGTTTAACAGCTGACAAAATATGTAAACAATAAAGTTGACTGGTTTCAACTTAACTTTTATTTTATAGAGTGATTGCGCGATCGATCAAACTAGATGCAGTCTACTCATTATGTTGTTGACGGGTTTTAACTTTACTTCCTTTTTGCAGAATGAACTCGATACCAAAAACAATTGGACGCAGTCTACACATATTAAATATTTAATACATGTCATTGACAATCATGCTGACAGGGGGTAATTTGGTAAAATTGACAAGAATCCGTTATTTTTACCAGGATAATACTTGTTTATTTTCAAAAAACAATAAAATGAATACAATCAGTAATTTTCTCAACTTGAAATCCACTCGCAAAAAAATGCCAGCTAAAGTAATTTCAACTCGCATTTTCAAAATACAGCTCGCATTTTGCGAGTGGCGAGTGCTTAAATTCGAGCCCTGTTTGATGTAAGTTCACAAAACGTCACGTCAACCTACCTAGTGGTCCAGTAGTGCCTTTTGCTATTGGGAAATTTTCATTTTCGGTATTTTTTCTGTTGCCAGGTAAATAATCTAAAGCCAAAATTAATATTTTTGCTATTTCTGGAGCACAACTCCAAAATTGTTCAAGGTAACTGTAGGGGGTACTACTAAAACCCGGTCAAATTCCGGCTGATCCGGTCACTTTTCCGGCCACAGGGAAACGGCAAATGTGGCGTATATATTAGTGATTATGATGTTAAACTGCCCTAATCCCATTAATTATGCACTGCTCTTGACATATAAACCAAGAAAATATATGAAAAAAATAAAATAATGCCTTAAATTTGGTCTTGAAGTTTACCTTTTTATGACGTTTTTTGACGATTTTTCGCCGTTGTTGACTAATTCCAGCTGTGTTTGAATGGCTATTTAAAGTATATTCGTTGTAAATAACCATGGTTTTAATCAATTCTTACAAAGATTAAGATATGCTGAATCTATAACAATAAAAATAACAACAAAACCAATAACATAAAATTGTTTATTTCGATATAGGACATATATTTTCTATTTAAAAACCTGGCGATTTCACTGGTGTGGCGTATTTTGGCCGCAGCTGGAATTGGTCAAAAACGGCGAAAAATGGTAAAAAAACGTCGTAAAAAGGTAAATTTCAAGACCAAATTTAAGGCAGTATTTTTTTTTTCATATATTTTCCTGATATTTATGTCAAGGGCAGTACATTATTAATGGGATTAGGGCTGTTTAACATCATAATCACTAGTATACACGCCACATTTGCCTTTTCCCCCACGGCCGGAAAAGTGACCAGATCGGCCAGAATTTGACCAGGTTTTAGTAGTACCCACTGTAGGTATCTTTGTACACATGTCAAACTAGTGGTCTAGTTCTGCCTTTTGTTATTGACAAGTTTTCAATTTAAATATTTTTCTGTTACCATGGAAACAAACATCCAAAATTAAAAAAAACAAAAAAAGCTATATGAGGTAACTTCACAAAACTTTGTACACATGTCACCCTAGTTTTCTAGTAGTGCTTTTTGCTATGGGCGAAATTTCAATTTCAGTATTTTTTCCGTTACAATGGAAACAAATAGCCAAAATTATGAAATTCTGGTAACTTCAAACTGTTCAAACTGTTCAAGATAATATCATGAAAATTTGTGTACAAGTTAACCTAATGGTCTAATATTGCCTTTTTGCTGTGCTTTTTCTATTTCACTGGAAAAGCTTCTCCATCTTTAGCATAATTCCATAAGCGTTAACGAAAATTGTACAGTCATGTAAGTTTAGTTTTCTAATTGTGTCTTTTGCTGAGGTAGTCTTCATTTTCAATATTGAGTCTGTTAGCATGGAAACAGTTAACCAAAATTACGAAATTTTCCCTCTGGTTCACAACTACGAAACCAAATACTAAGTAATAGTCTAGAAGTGCATTTGCTGTGAAGTAGTTTTCAGAACATTTTAAGTTAAGTACCCTATTACGGCATATATTGATGGCTACTTCTTGTTTCATGAGTTTAAATAAATGTTCCTATTTTTACTTTAGCACAAGGGGCGTTCCTAGATGGTTGTTGAGTATACGCCCCGGGGGAGGATTTGGGAAGGTTTTTTTTTCTTTAATAGAACTGCAAATGAGTAGTTTTTAGGACTTTACTCACTGTGAAGTCATTGAAATGGCCCGAAATTAACACAAACCCCCTTACCCCACTTCGGCTTCATTTTTATTGCATTTTTCGCATTTTAACCTTTTATTTGTTTTCACATTCAGCTTTGAGTTACACCTGGGCGTATAGGAATGTACCTAGGAATGCCTCTGAGAACAATTATTACACCTACTTCTTTGAAATATTACAGCATAGCAGTGTTTTTACACATATATACAAATGTATGTGTACATTATGATTTCAACTTCTCAGTTTTCATACTATTCCATTGAAACTAAATATAAATCATCAACATCCGCATATTGTTGGGATATTCCTAGCTTTCTTCTGAAGTACAGATTTGTTATAATTATACCAATATGAGATATATATAAAATGAAATAAATTTGTATAATGTGTAAAATTAGCCTTTCTAAAAGTGAAAAATTGGCAAAAAGTTCAAGGTGTAATTTATATGTTTTAGGTGGGTCCAGAAAATCAGTTTTAGAACGAATTGAGATGCGACAGCAGGAGTTGCTGCATAAACTTGATGCTGTGGAGCGAGGTGAGGTTGTCATGGAAATTAAACAAGTATTTTTCTACTCGTACTTCCCCCCTTCAAATCTCCACACCATTTATTATCTCAATTCTGTTTTATACTGTGCTGTTTATGGTACAGTGCTGCCAGTGTTAATGTATCATCGGTGGTAACGAATCACTGTAAACATTTTAACCTAAAATAATTTGTTATTCAGATTTTTATTTTCATACGTTTGAAGATGAATCCTTAAACAACAACTGACAAAATTGCAAAAACAGAAGTCAATGTTTCCAATTAGTTATATAAGTTTTAGTATCTGCACTGAAAAGAATGTGTTTAAAATGACGTAATCCGAATTACCGCTATCGGAGAAACACAAACATGTACACACATCCCTAAACAAAAAGTCAAAGTTACTGTCTTTAAATATTGTCATTTTGGTGCTCATGCCTCACTACAAAAAAGAAAACAATCAGATATGTATTTCTTTAAAAAAAAACAACTGATAATACATTTACCGTCTTTTCAGTAGTAGCAAATCATTAGGGTACGTGAATATGGCAACCGGGCTACTTAGGTGATGAAGTGTATTCCAAATGTTATAGATTATTTTTTACAAATGTTCAAATTGATCTAAGGAGTGAATTTTTAAATTTATGGCAATGTATGGGCTTATTTTATACAACTTGCGTCTAAAAATATTGCTTGATTCATATTTCATACTTTGACAATTTTCGATATAATTAACAGTTTGGTGATTAGTCCCCACAGATCAGCAAAGAATAAACTGAAGAAAAACAATCGATTTCTGCAACTTTTAGGTGATAGTTTCTGTAAAACTGGTAGTTTGATACTGCACAGTACTTTTTAAACACTCAGACATTATCTCATCTTACAGTATGAGCGATTCGTTACTACTGGAAGTAACCCTCTATCACCCAAAAAGGTAGAGTCGATAAACAAACGATGTAGGCATTGTAAGATTGAATAAAATATGAACTTCGCAGAATGCGAGACAGATAATTTCTCTATAATTTGACTGAACAAACCATAATCTATAATTGGATCTTGATTTTGTGAGTATTAAATAAAAAGTGATTTGTTAACACCGGCGACACTGTATACCCCTGAATAAACGCACTCCCTGGTAAATGATCCTCCACCTATTTTTTATGGAAAATAAAATGATATATTACTCTGGCAAGGCTTTAAGCCAAATAATACAAGTAGATTTCAAATCTGATAACCGAGTGGTTTAAACATTTTGAAGTTGAATAGGTGGTCTATTTTTTTTACTGAAAACTGGCGCTATAATCATGATAATTGTTGTAGCTCCCCTTTAAACAGTCAGATAAATATCATGCTCCCTAAAATTTGATTTGTTTATACCCCCCTCTTTGTGACATGATTTACATACCCCTGTATTGCATGCATTGAACACTTGCTGAAAATCAGGATTCAGACACGGGTAATATTGCTGGGAAGCCATCGTCGGATACCCATTGGTGTCATTTCTGATACTCTTCTTCCACCACCTGTAGGAAATTACGCTAGCTCCACATCACTTATTTGAACAGAACAGAATAAAATACACCTAACGTTAACAATGTCTTATCAAAACGCCGTGCGGCTGAAACTAGCATTGCGATTGAATAACGTTCCCCTTCATCAAATCGTGAAGGAACCAATCATATGGTTGCATCGTATCTTTGGAAATGATGCAAAGCTATTGTAATATCCCATGGGTGATAAATGGAGAGTATTGGAATGGATAACGGGTGGGTATCCAACGGTGATGGGAAGCAAGCAGGCTCTTAACTTCACTAATGGGATATTTTATTAATAATTACAGCTGTGCATAATCAAAAATATGCAACCCCACAGTTCAGTGAAACAGTCCTTCAGCAGATGTACATATTCTACAAAGGGGAACAATTCTGTGACTTCCAGATTAAAGTTCAAGGGCAGGTGTTTAAGGTATGTTATTATACTTTCAGAAGATATAGTATTTGATTGATAGATGCTTTCTGGGCCCAGTTAGCTCAGTTTGTAGTGCATCTGTCTATCAACAATCTTCGTGATGACCGATTTATGACATTTCATTTGTCTCTCATGATATCACTTACTGGCACTTCGCTGTTCAATGCAAATGGAGTGCACTCAGAGTGTAAACGAAGCGCAGATGGAGCAAACATGAATCTTAAGCAAATGCTGGATTTTGATTAATAAATGCACTGGCACAAGAAATAGATTGAATCGCACTTAATGCATACTTAATGAAATGCATGCAAATGAAGCGCAAACAGAGTTTAAACTGAGAGCCAACCGTGTGCAGTTACAGGGTACTTGGAACAGTTTAGGGTCTGTACATGTGGAGATGGGTGTGCTCTAGTACTGGTGAAACCAATCAGGATCCCTGGAAAGAGTAGTTGGGTTAACTGATAGTCTGTTAGGCTTTGATGGCATAAAAATCATGTTTGTAGTCAGATAAACTAGAATGAAGTTACTCTCCACTGAGCTGATACATATACTTGAGACGTCGAGCTATAAAGGTGATTATGTGAGTATGTTACCTTTATGATTTAGCTAAAACAAACTTAGTACATGTATTTAAAAATGATAAAGGGTAAATTGACCCTTAACTCTTTAAAAACAGTTGACAACCTAATTACTTTAATACATTTTTAATACTGAAATATGAATATTCTAAAAAGACTTGTATAAAATGCATGATTTATACCCTGTAGACGGCAAATGAAACGAAAGTAAATTATCTATTTGAAATTATACCATTTGCCTGTTAATATGCAAAGTGACATTGATTAAAACTAAAATCTGTTCAACTTAATTGAGCTCAGATCCTATGCCTGATTAGTCACATCTTAACCAAATTGGCAACTAAAAATACCCTGAGGTCGCTTAAACCTTTCAATTTTTAGGGTAAAGTATCAAAAAACTTATCTAGGGCTCTGCATGGTAATGTTGTTTTATTTTTCAGGTGCATCGTCTCGTCATGGCCAGTTCCAGTGATTACTTCCAGGCCATGTTGTCACATGACATGATGGAGACTCGGGAGGAATGTACAGACTTGAAAGGCATGACTCTTAAAGGCATTGAGCCTTTGATAGAATATGTGTACACAGGGAAGCTGGAACTGGACCTAGATAACATACAGGAAGTCATATCAGGAGCAACATTCCTGCAAATCTCTGCTGCCATTGATTTATGTATACATTTCCTTAAGGAAAACATGACTTTCGAAAATGCTGAAGAGCTCCTTAAAGTTGGAGAACTTTTTTCAGTTTCGTCACTGAAGGAATATTACAGAGATTATCTGTTGAAAAATTTCTTGAAATTTGTAGAGTCTGAATCATTTCTAAGAATAGATGTAGACTCACTCGCAGATTATTTGTCTGATGATGCACTTATAACCACCTCAGAATCCATCCTATATCACCATTGTTTACGCTGGTATAACCATGATACAATAAACAGAGAGAAAGACGTTCATAAGATATTTGAGCAAGTAAGAATGTCAACTGATGGCTGGCCACTCATTCATGCTGCGTCCTCAACAGAACCATTCCTATCAAATAAAAAATGTAAAGAAGTGCTAGAGTATAATGAAAATTTTATGGAAAATGCCACAAAACGTTACTTTCTGAGTGACAATAGTAGAACTCGTGTAAGGTCTACACGGCAAACAATAGTTCAGTTTGGGGGTGTGATGGAAACTAACGAGGAATACGACTCATTTCAGGATATGCTCAACCAGCCTGGGAGTGAGCCTGTGGGCTGGGAAATGAACCATTATTTTCACCCTGATTTAAAATCTTGGTTTCCCCTCGGCATTGTGGGTAGATGGACAACGCGGTTATCACATCAGAGATTTGTTGAGGTGAATGGTAGTGGGGTAATGGTGGGTGGATATGAGTATATTGTGAATGGGGAAAATGTCAACAAAATCACTGTTAAGGATGTGAAAATGTTTGTTGCTCAGGGTAATTTCCAAACATGGGACATGCCCAGTTTACAGCATGAGCGGGCTCGTCACACGGCAGTCTATCTTGATGGTATGTATGATAATCAAAAAATTCTTTTTCTCGCCCTTGCTCCAAAGGGATATATAATTATATTGTGCTTAGTTAATCAATCTCTCTTTTATGATTATCATTTTCATGTCAGACTGATGGCCTTATATATGCAATGGATATATGGATTGAAATACATTCTTTCAAATGTACCTCAGGAAAAGATGTGTTGGAATAAGCCCCTTCAGTTCAGTAACACAAAACACTAGTTTGAACCTGCTAAGGACACACACAGCCTTTCAGTCACAGTTGGTGTTGAGTTATATTTTACAACAACTGGTAGTTATAAAAGTATCAAGGAATCAGTGTATGTTGTTTGTTGACAGTTCACGTGCCAGGAACGTACATGTAATATATTTATGGAGGTGCAAAGTAAGTGAAACCGCAACGGGTTCTGGCCGCCAGGTTCTCATAAATTTTGCTAGTTACATGTATGTTCATAACTCGTGAATATTCAACAAATAAAGTTCATGTCTTATATTATATTTTTAATGCACAAGTTCAATCAACACCATATTTCCTGTCTCACATTTATCTAGCAAATTGATAAACTGATGAACGCATCGGAAACAGTTACACCTTTTGTTTGTTAACCAATTGCTTTCTGATGTCAAAACCCGTTAATTATCACAATTAATTGTAAATCTTGAACAAGGAAGATTTTATTTAAAATTCAGTATCTTTATGATCATGATGCTTGCTGGTTTAGTCAAAGGTCACAAGTTGTGTTTACTGGTATGTAGTACTTATGTCAAGCTTATAACTTAAAAATCAATGTCCCGCATTTTTAGTGTTTCAATTAAATTTTAAATATGTTTAATAGTACATTCAGGGCTTTTTAACCTTATTAAATAGAGGCCAAAATTTAGCTACTTCCCAATTAACAGAATTAAAAAAATATGTTTTTTCCCAATTATGGCCCCAAAACATCCCCAAAATTGTTACTTTTTTTAGGGAAATTTTCTAAAATTAGGAGATAAAAACATTTTTGGCAGGGGAATAGGGCAAAAAAAAGGGACAAAATCAAGTACATGTATATCAAGTATTATAATAATTCTTTCTGATAATTTAAGATTAGAACATGATCTTCACAGTGTACCACTTTATTTTCCAGTTTGCTACAGCCTTAAAAAAGTTCCCATTTCTACTCGGTCACACTGTTTTTAGCTCACCTGAGCCAAAGGCTCACAGGTGAGCTTTTGTGATCACCTAGTGTCCGTCTTCTGTCGTCCGCCATCATAAAAAAACATGGTCCCCCCCCCCAGGGGACGGGGAAAGTTTAATTAGTAAAAACTTAAAAAATCTTCTTGTCAGAAACTACTGGCTCGATTTTAAAATAATTCCACAGAAATGATCCTTGGATGACCCTCTACCAAGTTTGTTCAAGCCATTTTGATTCGTAAAAAAACATGGCCCTAGGGGGTGGGGCAAGTTTAATTAGTAAAAACTTACAAAATCTTTTTGTCAGAAAATTCCAGGCTCGATTTTAAAATAATTTCACAGAAATGTTCCTTGGGTGACCCTCTACCAAGTTTGTTCAAGCCATCGTGATTCGTCAAAAAGCGTGACCTCCGGGGGGGGGGGAGGGGCAAGTTTAATTAGTGAAAACTTAAACAATCTTCTTGTCAGAAACTACTGGCTCGATTTTAAAATAATTTCACAGAAATGTTCCTTGGTTGACGCTCTACCAAGTTTGTTCAAGCCATCGTGATTTGTCAAAAAACATGGCAGCCAGGGGATGGGGTTAGTTTACTATATCAGCTATAGTAAAAACTTAAAAAATCTTCTAGTCAGAAACTATTGGCTCGATTTTAAAATAATTTTACAGAAATGTTCCTTGGGTGACCCTCTACCAAGTGTGTTCAAGACATCTTGATTTGTCAAAAAAATATGGCCGTCAGGAGGTGGGGCAAGTTCAATAAGTAAAAACTTACAAAATCTTCGTCAGAAACTACTGGCTCGATTTTAAAATAATTTCACAGAAATATTCATTAGGTGACCCTCTACCAAGTTTGTTCAAGCCATCTTGATTTGTCAAAAAACATGGCAGCCAGGGGGTGGGGTTAGTTTACTATATAAGCTATAGTAAAATCTTAAAAATACTTCTTGTCAGAAACTACTTGCTTGATTTTTGAATAATTTCACAGAAATGTTCCTTGGGTGACCCTCTACCAAGTTTGTTCAAGCCATCTTGATTCGTCAAAAAACATGGCAGCCAGGGGGTGGTGTTAATTTACTATTACATAAGCTATAGTAAAAACTTTAAAAAAATCTTCTTGTCAGAAACTGCTGGCTTGATTTTAAAATAATTTCATAGAAATGATCCTTGGGTGACCCTCTACCAAGTTTGTTCAAGCCATCTTGATTTGTCAAAAAACATGGTGGCCATGGGGTGGTGTTATTCTACTATATAAGCTATAGTAAAAACTTAAAAAATCTTCTTGTCAGAAACCACCGGATCGATTTTAAAACAATTTCGCAGAAATGTTCCTTGGATGACCCTTTACAAGTTTGTTCAAGCTATTGTGATTTGATGGAAAACATGACCGCAACAGTGATGTGCTACATGTAGTTTACTACATGTATATAGGCAGCTATAGTAAAAACTTCAAAAGCCTTCTTGTCAGAATCTACTGACCTGATTTTGATGTTATTTCACTGACATTTACTATGGGTGAACCGCTACCAAGTTTTAACTCTTCTACGCATCTGTTACATCTTCAAAACAAATCAAAATTCTAACTACTTGCCCATCTCATCTTTCTGGAATTTTGAGTGTACATGTGTATTATATAATTTACTTAAGTTGCGTGACTCAAGGTCAGTCAGGTGAGCGATATAGGGCCATCTTGGCCCTCTTATTTTACCATTACCTCTCGCCAATTTCCAGTTTAAAAGTTTTGACATCATGAGAATTTAGAGCCTGGATCACGTGTCATAGCCTAATAGTGTTTTTTTGTGACAGTTTGTGTCAAGCTAATATTTTATAACATGAGAAACATGGGGCATTCCATATATTTGAAACTGGGGGAATCAGAACCAGGGTTTCCAAAAGCATAATCTTTATGTACTCCAACGTAGCACATGCGTTAAGTTGTTCTATTGAGGTTTGGTTTAAAGCCATTAAAAATGGTAAAGAGTGATATTAAAGTAGCTCCCTCTTTTTTCAATAACTGAATGTGGTTCAAATGCCCTGTGCCAGAATACTAAAAGACAGGTGAGTTTACTCGCGTATCCTGCTGTGTGTCTGGGGCATGAATGATGAAACTCTGTTTTGCTGTAATGTTGTCTTAAGAAGCCATTAACTTATTTACATACTGGTTACTTTACTTGAGTGGAACTTGGTTTTTAAATGTCTAAAGATACACAACCATGTTTTTTTGAAAATTTTGGAGGTAATGGTAAACTTGTGTGCAATGTTATTTGTAAGTATGCATACAACTTATATATATGTGGTGTGTATTTTGTAGTTACTTGGGGGTACATGTATACATAGATGTGAGGTGTTTAACTATTGACATTGTAGGATACATATATGCAATTGGTGGTAAAGATGACAAGCAAACACTCAGCTCTGTAGAGAGGTTGGACTGTGATAAAGAAACGTGGAGCTATGTAAAACCACTGCCTAAGAAAATGTTTGACCATGCTTCAGCTGTCTGTGATGGAAAAGTAAGTGTCTTGTTATATTCGTATGAGTTCATCATTTTAATCCCTTGTACCTGTGTTGTTCTTGGTAAGAATATAAGATAAAATAAATATATATGTATCAAGTGTTATTGTTATATCTTTATGATATATATATATTCAGATACATATATATTTTTGTTGAACTTGGCAGTTTACATTTACAATTTTTATGGGAATTAAAGATTTAGGCAAAGCCTGTAGTATCCCATTTTTCATAAATTCTATCCAGTGGCGATCTAGTGTTTGAAGGTGTCCACTGAATCCGATGTGATAATATCCAAGGGAAGGTTATTCCAACTATTGATGATGCGAAGACTGAAAAAGTTTTTTGTCAGTGTTAGTCTTTTATGTAGGCTTAGGGAATAAAAATTTAGCGTTTGTAGCCGCTTGTAGTACGAAAGTGTTTTGAGCTCGGGTATGACAAGTGGCATACCTGTACATTTCTGTACAATGTTAAGTAGAAAGGTTCATGGCTCATTCTGCAAACTTTAAAAGTTTCTCATCATGGGTTTGAGTTTATCTAGGAAAAATTGCTTATTACTTGTAGGATGTTGTTTCTATTCACATACAGGCTTCCTCCATCTGCAAAATAGTGTATAGTTTGTCCTGTGTTGAAATGGCGGTAAACCCCTTTCAGAAACATAAAGAATAATGTCATAAAGATTAATTATGTAGAATTATGTTTTTCTGAAATTATAATGGTTGTCTTTCAGATCTATGTCAGTGGTGGGGTGAAATATTCCAATAGTGTAAATAAGAGTGTCTGGTGCTACAACCCGCAGAGAAACAACTGGAATAAGAAACAAGATCTCAATTCTGGTATGCAGGTCTTTACATACAGGCGGAGAGAGAGAGATACTACTGTTTACTAGTCCATTTGGCAATTATTTCTTTCGACAACTTTTTTTTCAACAAAACTGCTTTACAGATTTTCAGCAAATTTGGTGTGAAGCATTCTTATAAGAAGCTCTGTCAAGTTTGTTCAAGTCATATTGATTGGTTAAATTATTAAATATTTAGCGTAATTTGTATGCCATTGACGGCTAACAGATGATCAATTAACCTAACTACTGTTTCCTGGGATCCTGAAAGGTTAACCACTTCTCAAGCATACCCAATCTCTGCAAGTAACTAATAACTTTCCCACTTGAATCAGTGGTGAGAGACGAATGATAATGAGATACAATATCGTATATCAGTCATCATAAAGACTTTGGTCGAGCGGGGATTCAAACTCATGAGCCCTGAATTGATAGTCAGATGCGCTACCGACTCAACTAATCGAGTCTGGCTGTTCAAGTCATAGCACTGAGTTTAAATTGAGCCCCACTCCAGGAGCTTACAAATTTTTTCTCTGAAAGTGCAAGGCCTGGAGCTTTGATATTTTACATGTAGTATCACCTAATCAATTCAAATTTGTTGAAGCACTATAGTCTAGGAGAACTGAAGCTGAACCTTGCAATAGGATTGATACAAGGGTTTTATGCATTTTCCAGTTCTTTATGGTGTACTTAATGAGAATCCACTGTATGACACTTTGTCATCTTTGGGGAATTTATTATATTTAAGGAAATTCAAAATGGCCACCATCATCAAATTTCAATGTTATTTTCTTTGAAAATAACCAATAAACTAAGGAAAATCCTCATACTTTATTGTCTACTAGAATGAGCATGTGCAAGCACATGGATATGAAAGCAAAGTACAATCGTAGTTTTTATCATTATTATTATTTTAAGTCAATTATTAATTTTATCCGCAAAAATATGCTTAATTAAAGGGTGATAAGAAATCAAATAACAAAGCAAGATGGAAATACGGCTATTATGCAGAGCATAATGCAATGTATGGTTTTCTTTTTTTATAAAGAATAAATAAAACATCTTGTTCTTATAATGTTGTTGTTACTTATATTTGTAACAAGGATATTAAAATTCATGTTTAAGTTGCAGAGAACGTATAAACTGGATAGGAAATATCACACAAATTTCAGCAATGACTGATTAGATAAAAACAGTGGTTTAAATAAAAACAAAACGCAATGTCATTAAATGATGACTTCTCCACGCACAATAATAAAAAATGAAACAACATTGTATTTAAGTATTTAATTGTTTTTATGTCGTCTCTGATTCTTAGCTTTTTTCTCATTTTAGAGCACTTGATAATTTACACATTAGTAGGTCTACCCGTTTAAATATTTTTTGAAAGTGTCCAACCCATTTTCAGCTCAATTGATATAACATTTTCAATTTATATACCACTGAAATAATTGTCACTATCACGTTTAGTGTTTTCATCACTCATAATATCATCTACTTCATTTAACCTTACTGTATACTCATTCTTGCACATGTCGGCGCAACATTTACAAAATCATGTACATGAAAGCTTTTCACTTTTTTAACTACATTGAATTCTGTCACATGGCAGGTCTGAAGCATGACTACAAGCTATCACTTTCAGGTTTGTTTGAGCTGCAACTGGGGTGGGGGTGTGGGATGCACCATAGTGTGCTGTACAGAGTAATCATATCAACTGGTTCTTGTTTCTGACATTTTTCATGAAGATATTTCTTGAAGGCAATGGCATTTCCATATCACAGGTGACAGTTCCACATATATGTCGTGTTCATGGGACTTAATGGATCCTTCAAAGTACTGGCCAAACAACATAAACACTGTGGTCTCTCGTAACTGACTCAAAGAAGTTTGTGGTTAGGACATCAACAGTTTCCATCTTTGGTCCGTCTGTGGTGTCATTAATTCTGTACTTATTCAAAAGTGAAGTTTTATTTCCTTTTCTTAGATCTACATACTCATCAAACAAGTTAAATGGTAGTGAAGCTAACTCAAAGCTGAGTATCACTTGGAGATCAAAGTTTCTATGTGCACTTGTCACCAACATGCTAGCATACAACTTTTCAGTATCGTAAACACTTTTTTCTCCTACTCCAACTCCTTTTTCATTGTTTTCAAATTTTTCTTGAGTGTATCATAAAAACCTATGTGAAGTTTGTTCTTGAATTTTTCAGCCATACGCTCACCGATTACCACTGCCTCTTGGACATTGACTTTTTATTTGAAATATGGCCATTAACGATGTTCATTAGTTTATCTTCTGATGTTTTCATTGGGTGTCTGTTTTCCTCAAGTTCCTGTTGTATTTTCTTTCTATCTTCTGTATCAAGAGCTTCTCTCTTAGTTCCTTTCTCTTTGTGCTGCCTTGAGTATGACTCATGCTTTGAATTTTCTTCACAACAGAACATTTAGTCCATTGATAGTGAAACACAAATTTTACCATAACATCCATCTTGATACTTGATCATGAGAAAGGGTGATACCTACAAGGTCACCTTTTGTTTTTCCATAACTGATATAGGTTTGTTCTCAAAACTGGTCTGAAAAAACTGCATTCCATGAGCCTTCAACATGTCGACGAACGTGATTGCTTTTTTGAAACATGTTCTGTGCTTCTTGGAGACATTCCTTCATTTCTAACACATACCATACTAAGGTATGGCATAATTAACGTGCGTTACCGCAAAAAATACGGAATATGAATGTAATAACTAGTTTGCTTCTCATTCGCCACATAAGAACTGTAGGGCAATTCAAACTGTCGTCACAAGGCAATCTTTCTGTCTTAAGTCCTCCAGTTTTGATTGCAACATATCAATGTCCATGCCTTTTATCAAAATATCTCTTAGAATCTCTTAGTATTTCAGTGACAACCATACATAGTCCTCTCATTGCTTTTGGTCATGCTTTCCCATTAAGTATATCGGCTGTTCACTTAAAGGCTGCTTTCAGCATATTCTGAATACAATACCCTTTCATAAGAGTATCAATGCAACCAATGAAAGACATGAGAATATGCCACCTAAGATCACCCACAGATCTTCTTATTCTTTGTGACTCCTGACTACTTGAAGTTGATTCCCTCTATCCATGTTGTTCTTATATCTGGATATATGCAGAGTTGTTGTGTATGTAGAAGCACATGACTTATGGTATTTAATCTCTAAATTTGAGTCTTTTGCTAAACTCTGCTCCAGTTTTCTTGTCTTTGTCATGTCTTTGTTTACTTGCTAATATAATGCTGCTTATTGTTTCTGGGCCTGCTTCGTATAAAGGTTTATTGAAGACATCACACTTGAATAGGCATGCGTGTGTCATTCTGGACTAAAATGAATATATTACGCAACGAGGAAAGAAACAAATAATGCTACAACTATATGATTGTGAAAGTTAATAACTGAAAGCAAAAAAGTATTGATAACTGTCAATGATATGAATTCTTCAAAAATATGACTGATATGGGCTTCCATACATAGGAATTTTGAGCGGAACTCCTTCCGTTTCCATTATTCGATTTTTTTTTAATTATTTGGTAAATAAATAAATGGCTGTAGACATCTACATTAAAGACATTGACACGAAGAATATTCTACATTAGCTCATTTGTTGCCAAATAACATATCCCCTTATAAATTTCACCGTCAGAATCTAACGTCGTCTGCACTCAATAAACAAATGTCCAAAAATACAAATTTGACCTATTATAAAAAGGACTGTTCATGGTGTATAGATTGTATGAGACTGTTTATCTTCATAATATATATATAACTTCTTTAGATCATCTCCCCCAGCTTTATAGTGTGTTTTGGGAGTTTATTTGTTGTAGTTGTTGTAAAGAAACATATTCTTTTTGAAGAGTATCAACTATGGGAGGCTGAAAGTGTCGCAACTTGTTTGCTGGGAAAATTTTAATATAAAAATCTTTTTCTCAACTGTTCAGTCATATTTGTTTATATTTGGTATAAATGATCCCTACAAGTAG
The DNA here is from genome assembly GCA_029582155.1 of Panopea generosa. Lineage (NCBI taxonomy): Eukaryota > Metazoa > Mollusca > Bivalvia > Adapedonta > Hiatellidae > Panopea > Panopea generosa. The sequence goes on along the minus strand of CM055896.1, from coordinate 21,474,670 downwards.
GGGTTTCAAGTATGTTCAAATAAGGGTGCATGGTTCATTGGGGACCCACTAAGGGGACTATTACATTGCATTTAATTTATTTGTAAAGGAGTTTTTACATGGAAAATGCTATGGGAAAACAGATAATTCTTATTTTCAGATAGATCTACAAGTTCTTCATAGACTTAGCCCATACAAAATTTGCAAGGAATTGACATGTTAAATATTGCGAGGTTCTTAGGCCTAAGATTAAAATTTATGTTGCTTAGAAAACTTTTCAGCACAAATCCATTGACTGCCAAAATAGTATTGCCTTGAACAGAATTGCCAACTGGTTTTAACATAAAATCTATGATAAGTTCTTTCTTACTTGTACCCCCAAAAAAAGTTCAAGAAATGAAAATTTTTTAGAACATTTACAAACTTAAAACAGTTTTTCAGTTACAAATTTATACTGATAGATATAGTTTGTCTGTATAGATGCCAATAAATATTTAAAGACAGAAATATAATTCCTGTACTACAGGCCGAGCTGGACATGGCATGGTTTGTCTTGGCAAGCACATTTATGTGGCGGGAGGTTACAACGGTAACAGAGAGGCACTCAACCCGGATGGTCTACTACGCTGTCTACTGTCCGTGGAAAGATACTGTATAGAGACCAACCAGTGGACAAAACTATCTGGCATGAAACATGGAATTACATTCTTTGAAATGACAGGTATGTTGTACCATTGATTAGCAGACAGCAATAGGACAAATGCAACTGTACAGTAGAGACGTTGAGTTATGATGCTATGATTTTCTCTTGATTCTTTTTATCAAATATCTGCATATATTGTGCATTTTATTTATAATACTTACGTGTATTACGAACCATTTTTAAGGTGATCATCTATTTAAAAAGGTAAAAAAAAAATTTTCCACGCCTAAATGTGACGGTGTCCGTAAGTCGCACTTTCTTGTAGCTCTACTCCTCCCAAAATTTTCAACAGATTTTTGTCATTATTTAAAATATTATATAAAATGCAAGTTGTGTATTGCAAACTGAAGTTATGGTAGCTCAACCATAACTCCATTTCTTTTCTTGTTGTACCAAACTCCCTACATGTAAGTCGTACATGGCAGATCTTATGCTTGGATATAGCTGACAGAAATGTTGTATTTCAGTATTTGATGGGAAGATAGTTGTTCTAGGAGGTCTGGACTCAGCTGGCAGACTTACCCAGTACATGCACGAGTACAACCACGAGGAAGATAGATGGAGAATATTTGGTGAATTACCTAGACCTCTTAAAAGTAAGACATAACTGTAATTTCAAAATGGGTCTGCAGTTAAAATAATTATTACAATTACAATTTCAATTTATTTATAAACCAACATGATCTGACATATTATTCTTGTTGTGGACATTGTATTGTCAAAATTTGCATGACTTTAATTTTGTCATTACAATAACTATTACATCCTTAGTTTTTTCATTTGATCTATAATTGTTTATGGAATGAAAATATAAAATTTGAATCGGTTCATAATGTTACTCAGTCTTAAACGTACCATGTGAGTTATATTAAATTATATTAATGATTATATTGAATTATAGGAATTATGTTTTAACTATAACAAATTAGTTAACTCTTTTGGCACCAAATTTCTCAAAATACTCTCCTGTCAGGGCCAAATACTATTTTGATGATTGCCATTTATAACAGTGTATAGATCTGTATAAACTATGAAACTTTCCAGGTCTACTGTTTATATATTCTTCTTCCAGAATATACAAAAGAAAGCTTTTATATATCATTTGGCAATTTTCTGACCGCTTGACCTATTGATCAGGTAAAACTCATTGAAAAAAAAAGAACAGATGCATCCAATAAAGCATAAAAACGTTTTTTTCTTAAAAATATTACTTGTATTGTAAACATAAAACTTACATGTACAGACATTTCTAGGGTTTGTTTCATCACTGCTCATGCATTAGCTCCCTTTGATTGTCAATAAATCCGGTTTATAATAATTTTGAAGTCACTGTATGGTGACATTGGCGCTCTGGAATTAGACATTGGCACCAAAACAAAGCAATTAATGAACACAATTTAATGCAATATTATAATATTACATATGCTATATATTATAATATTACAGAATGTGATGCAATATTAGGATGATACAGATGCTATATTATTGTATTACAGATGCTATATTCTGACATTACAAATGTTATATAATGGTATTACAGATGCTATATTATGGTATTACAGATGCAATATTATGGTATTACAGATGCAATATTATGGTATTACAGATGCTATATTATGGTAATACAGATGCAATATTCTGACATTGCAAATGCTATATTATGGTATTACAGATGCTATATTATGGTATTACAGATGCAATAGTATGGTATTACAGATGCTATATTCTGACATTACATATGCTATATTATGGTATTACAGATGCAATATTATGACATTACAGATGCTATATTATGGTATTACAGATGAAATATTATGGTATTACAAATGCTATATTATGGTATTACAGATGCAATATTATGACATTACAAATGCTATGTTATGGTATTACAGATGCAATATTCTGACATTACAGATGCTATATTATGGTATTACAGATGCAATATTATGACATTACAGATGCTATATTATGGTATTACAGATGAAATATTATGGTATTACAAATGCTATATTATGGTATTACAGATGCAATATTATGACATTACAAATGCTATGTTATGGTATTACAGATGCAATATTATGACATTACAAATGCTATGTTATGGTATTACAGATGCAATATTCTGACATTACAAATGCTATATTATGGTATTACAGATGCAATATTATGACATTACAAATGCTATGTTATGGTATTACAGATGCTATATTCTGACATTACAGATGCTATATTATGGTATTACAGATGCAATATTCTGTCATTACAGATGCAATATTAGGATATAACAGATGTAATATTACAACATTACATATGCTCTATATTATGACATTACAGATACAATATTACAACATTACAGATGCCATATATTATGACATTACAGATGCTATATATATTATGACTTTACAGATGATATATATTACAATATTACAAATGCCATATATTATGACATTACAGATGCAATATTATGCTATAACAGATGCAATATTACAACATTACAGATTCCATATATTATGACATTACATATGCTATATATTATGACATTACAGATGCCATATATTATGACATTACAGATGCTATATATTATGACATTACAGATGATATATATTACAACATTACATATGCCATATATTATGACATTACAGATGCCATATATTATGACATTACAGATGCTATATATTATGACATTACAGATGATATATATTACAACATTACAGATGCCATATATTATGACATTACAGATGCAATATTATGATATAACAGATGCAATATTACAACATTACAGATGCCATATATTATGACATTACATATGTCATATATTATGACATTACAGATGCCATATATTATGACATTACAGATAATATATATATTACAACATAACAGATGTCATATATTATGACATTACAGATGCCATATATGAAGATGTTACAGATGCCATATATTATGATATTATAGATGATATATATATTACAACATTACAGATGCCATATATTATGACACTACAGATGCCATATATTATGACATTACAGATGCCATATATTGTGACATTACAGAAGCTATATATTATGACATTACAGATGCCATATATTATGACATTACAGAAGCCATATATTATGACATTACAGATTCAAGTTGTGGAGTGGCTGTAGTTAAACTGACAGACACGGGGTGTATGGAGGACGAGACAGACGACATCTGTGAGGAATACAAATCTACGTAAGCAATTATCCAAATATAAATATAACAGTGCAGCATACATTAAACAGTCACTAAAACGAAATGGATTTAATTTTACTTTCAACACATACAATTAATACATATATATTATGGCCTATCCAGTTGTATTGGTGGCAGAAGACCTCAAAATGAATCGGAGTAGACCATCGTCCTTCCATCTCAAGGGAAATAGTAATTGTGGCATGTGAATCAATAGAAAGGTTTACCTTTATCGAAACTAGGCAATTAAAAATAGTAAGAAATCATAAATGCAGCCTCCTACAGTTACTGACTATACAAACAATTAACCAGCAGTCAGTGGGGCACACAATAGCTCTTGCTGCAGGCCTTGGCCTCGATAGAGACATACACTTCATGTTGTTAAAATGAATACCATAATTCATCAATTGAACTAATCATTTTGACAATACATGCATGTAACATGCATAAATGTGGTGGTAATGCAGTGATAGTGTTGGCTACTCACATCAGAAGTTGCAGGTTTGATCCAAAATTTGACACGATGACCTCTCAAAACAACACTTAGTACTGGTTCTACCCAGGAAACTGACTCGGAAGCAATTTATTCAATTAGCTCTGACTATTCTTTGCAATCAACCTAAAATAATTGGTATAAAGTTAAACTAGCACCTTTTTCTATAAATATTATTATGTTTAAATATAATGTTCAATAAAAATAGAAGTGTTGTAACATTTTCTATTTAAAGGTAACCAAATACTAAAAATTAAATAATTGATAGTTGTTCACATCAGATACTATTATTAGCATTTATGAATTTATATATTTCAACTCTTTCATGTTTTTGTTGTAGTTTTGAAGAGTTTGAGATTGCGAACATGACTGAGGAACAACAGCTTACTGCCCAGCGATGTGCCCGCATGATGGAGAACTTTGAGCCTGGAGACTATCTACTGGACGAGTACGATATAGAACTCCATGATGATATGGACGACCATGATGGTTATGATGACGATGATGATGATTATATTTTCTAGGATCAAATAATCTGCAACAGTGGATAGTTTCACACATTGTCACTTGGTGTTATTGAGCGTTGTACTGTCTGGCACTTGGTTGTTCAATGTCTGTAAATTAGCCCACCTGTGCCTGAGGTTTTGTGATCGTATTGTGTCTGCCATCTGTCATTTTACTTTTGCTTCAAATGACTTCTCTGAAGTGGCTAGACAGATTTTTACTAAATTTTGTGCGAAGCATTATAACATGAAGCTCTCTCAGGTGTTTTTTTCTCCAAATCATGATCCTGAGGTTAAATTTGGTCCCACTCCAGGGGCTTGTCAATTGTGTTTTTTTTTTCCAAAATTTCAAAAATCTCCAAAAGTACAAGACCTGGAGCTTTGATATTTTGTATGTAGTCAATTTATCATTTCCTCTCATGTCTGTTTTTCTCCTCCCTGGGAACTTGTCAGTTTAACATGATGGTATAAATGATCTTTATGAGAAGGAAGTTCAAGTTTATTCAAATAATGAAGCTGGCTGGGTCCATTGGGGCATAGTTACTTGGATGCCTAATGTTTGTACAAACTGTTTAATTTATTTGTTGTGATACCATACAGATCAAAATCAGGGTTATCTTTTATTTAAATAAGTGGAAGAAACTGATAGTTTTAGATTTCACTTGAATGCCTAACCTTTGTACTAGTTAGTATAAACAGTTGTGTTTTATTTTTGTATTTGTGATATGGCAAACCATACCAAAATCAGGGTTATTTTTATTGTACTGTAAATGAGTGCTAGAATCTGAATATCTTGGAATAGAAAGTTGTAACTTAAGTCTGCAAGCTGATATACTGTTTCCCTCGTTTGTTTGGTTTTTATTTGATGTTCTATTTTGAATGTTTCTGCAACATACCTGCTTGACAACTTAAAGCGCTGTTTTTATGCTCAATATAATGAAAAATGGATTTTTGTTTGTAAATGCTTGTGCAATTAAATTGTTGAAAATGAAGGTATTTATTTTGCTATGTTTGAAATGATATGCAATATATTATAAAAAATGTTTTGAAAGATAAATTGCAGTACACTGGAAGAGTTCCTGCAGTTGTATGTCCTAGAATATAATTATAACTCTACACATGGTTCCAGAATCTAAATAAATTTAACACACCAACCTTATATCTACTAACAGAATTATTTGTAACTGAGAAAATATTTATAAATGGCAATGATATATACATAAAATTCTGTGTAGAAAATGGGCACAACTCCTGATGGAATACTTTCTATCAGATGAAGCTTTCAACTTGAAGTTCTAAGTTTAGAATGTCTTATAAATGTATAGATATTCCACTGTAAGTATTAAGCGAGATGTCCATTTTTTTTGAAAACTCGGGGGTCAATATATCAATTTGATTCAATTGTTGATAAATATGTAGTTTGTTATTGAGATCAAGATAAAATGCCTGTTATTTGAAGATCATATTTCTCTTAACAAAAATTAGTTTCATCAAAAGAGAACCAGTTTATGTTGTATAACAGTTAAAATGTGAATCAAGAACTATAACTGAACTATCATTCTATCCTACTGAATATTTCTTATGGCCACAAACCTCTTGCCACTGATATCTTGGGTTTGACCCCAGCTTGGAGCAAATACATTTATGGGAGAACTGTTTGCCTGTTTCTTGTGAAAGGTTGGTAGTTCTACTCAGATTCATTCTGTGGTCATCCTATACCAGTAAAAATGGATATTCAGGGCTAGAATTTAACTCTTTTTTTTGCACTCGCAAATTTTTGTGAGTACAAGATATTTCAACTCGCAAAATATCAACTTTACTCACAATTTTGATCAACTATTTTTTTATAGAAATTTTATATACATGAATGGCTGGTTATTTTTTTCACCGACAATTTGCTGACTCATAGTAAACTTGGATTGTGTATCAAAATATGTAGATAAAATATGGCCATGTGATTAAAATCTGCAAACCAGTCTACTGAGTATGTGCACAGTGTAAAAAAATGTCATCAATTGATGCGTACTGGGTAAAACATCATCAATTGATGCATGTTTACAGCAGATCAAAACTGAAAATTGAAGAAATGAAAAACGCCGTCATTTCAATTGAATTTTTTGCAATCGTAAAATTTTGCGAGCATATGGAAAAAACACTCGCAATTTTTATTTTCCACTGGCATTTTGCGAGTTTGCAAGTATTTTCGAGCCCTGATATTCCATATATTACGATACTTTTTACAGGTTACAAATGGCATTAAACTGAGTATTGAAACTATATTTATATTTTTGGAATATTCTATTTTTCAATATACATTTTAAGTTAGATAACAGAAATTTAAAGAGGCTCATCTCTGCATCCAATATGTTGCGAGATTCTTATTAACATATTAAGCACTATTACTGCATGTGTACATACACGAGTATCAAGAATGGTACACATATCTTATAAAGATTCTGTTTGATAATCCATGTTGTACAGTGAACTTATTGTATATTGAACAAATATAAATATCTTAGTAAAGTTTTGCATACTGTTCTAAAATGGAAAAAAGTTGAACTGTTTATTTATTACTTTCTGATACGTAAGATGAACTACAATACGTGACCGGCGGTATGTAATGTATTCTAATTTCATGCTCTTTATATGACTAAGTAAACTGCCAATCATGAAAGTTTACTGGAACAATGTTATTGGGAAGGCCTCTGTAACTTAAATAAATAATTGAAAGTGTTTTATTTCCATTTTTTTATTTACCATGCAGAATTGAGTTTAACTGGTATACATGTATGTAAAATTCTCCTCTTCTATGTGTTTTTTCAGGACTACAATGTATCTGCTGTCATAATTATTGGTATATATTGTCATTACTGGATCGTAAAAATACAAAATATTATGTTTTATGTTGCTTTTGTATGTCGTGATGCTTTCTAATGGATAACATAGTATTAACAAATCAGGTACATTTACATGTGATGGCCATAAACAACAAGCATGTAATGTTCTATTAATAGAACTCGTAAAGAACTTTTATGCATTGTTAGGATAACTGGTATACTCCTAATCAAATATTATTACATAAATACCTTGATACAAACATGAAATTAAATCGTAAAACATTGTTATCTGTGTTTTGTCTTTGTATCCAAGGTATTACTTTATGAAAGAAATTATTGACAAAAACTTAATGTTATAATATATTGCAGCTATGTGGTAATATTTGGCTTTTTGATGTGCATTTTGGTACTTTTGAACACTAGCTTCCAGTAAATGTCCTTCCAGTGGTAAAAGACTGTTATCTTTGAACTAACAGTTGCAGGTTTAAGTCTCCTTATATAAACCATTTTTTTATTCACTTGTCTTTTAAAACTGTAAACTGTAAGCGTTCCTGTATTAGAATCATGCTTTTAGCATGTAGAAATATGGGTAGCTTCTAGGTAAATGAAATATTACATTGTTGGATTTTTGTAGATTCTTCCCATCTGCTTGTTTTTGTGCTGTGTCCGCCCAGCCACAGTGTGTAACACGTCAGATTGCCAATCCATGGGTCCTGACTGATTCTCATCCGGTCACTGTCTGTAACACGTCAGATTGCCAATGCATGGGTCATGAGTGATTCTCGCAGGGCCACAGTCTGTAACACCAGCTTGCCAATCCGTGGGCCGGGAGTGATTCTCGCCCGGCCACAGTCTAACAAGTCAGATTGCCAATGCATGGGTCATGAGTGATTCTCGCCGGGCCACAGTCTGTAACACGTCAGCTTGCCAATGCATGGGTCATGAGTGATTCTCACCCAGCCAGTCTGTAACACGTCAGCTTGCCAATGCATGGGTCATGAGTGATTCTCACCCAGCCAGTCTGTAACAAGTCAGATTGCCAATCCGTGGGCAGTGAGTGATTCTCGCCAGGACAGTCTAACACGTCAGATTGCCAAACCATGGGTCATGAGTGATTCTAGCCCAACCAGTCTGTAACACGTCAAATTGCCAATCCATGGGGATGAGTGATTCTCGTCCAGCCACAGTCTGTAACAACATATTGCCAATCCATAGATCATGAGTGATTCTGGCCCGGCCACAGTCTGTAACACGTCAGATTGCCAATCCATGGGTTATGCCCAGCCACAGTCTGTAACAAGACAGATGGCCAATCCATGGGTCATGAGTGATTCCCGCTCGGTCAAAGTATGTAAAACGCCAGATTGCCAATCTTTGGGTCATGAGTGTTTCCCGCCCAGCCACAGTCTGTAACGTCAGATTGCCAATCCATGGCTCATGAGTGATTCTCGCCTGGACACGGTATGTAACACGTCGGATTGACAATCCATGGGTGATGAGTGATTCTTGCCCTCTCAAAGTATGTAAAACATCATATTGCCAATCCAGGGTCATGAGTGATTCTCGCCCAACCACAGTCTGTAACGTCAGATTGCCAACCCATGGGTCATGGGTGATTCTTGCCTGGACACAGTCTGTTACATGTCAGATTGCCAATCTATGGGTCATGAGTGATTCTCGCCCAGCCACAGTCTAACACATCAGATTGCCAATCCATGGATCATGAGTGATTCTCGCTGGGCCACAGTCTGTAACAGGTCATATTGCCAATCCATGGGTTATGAGTGATTCTCACCTGCTCAAAGTATGTAAAACGTCATATATCCAATCCATTGGTCATGAGTGATTCTCGTCCAGCTAGTCTGTAACACATGAGATTTCCAATTCATAGGTCATGAATGATTCTCGCCCGGCCACCGTCTGTAAAACGTCATATTGCCAATCCATGGGTCATGAGTGATTCTCGCCCAGCCACAGTCTGTAAAACGTCATATTGCCAATCCATGGGTCATGAGTGATTCTCGTCCAGCCACAGTCTGTAACACGTCAGATTGCCAATTCATAGGTCAGGAGTGATTATCGCCCGGCCACCGTTTGTAACACATCAGATTGCCAATCCATGTAATGAGTGATTCTTGCCGTGCCACAGTCTGAAATACGTCATATTGCCAATCCATGGGTCATGAGTGATTCTCGTCCAACCACAGTCTGTAACACATCAGATTTCCAATTCATAGGTCAGGAGTGATTCTTGCCCGGCCACCGTCTGTAACACACCAGATTGCCAATACATGGGTCATGAGCGATTCTTGCCCAGCCACAGTCTGTAACACGTCAGATTGCCAATCCATGGGTCATGAGTGATTCTCGTACAGCCACAGGCTGTAACGTCAGATTGCCAATTCATTGGTCGTGAGTGATTCTCGCCGGACCAGTCTGTAACGTCAGATTGCCAATCCATTGTCATGAGTAATTTTCGCCCGGACATAGTCTGTTACACGTCATATTGCCAGTCCATGGGTCATGAGTGATTCTCACCCAGCCACAGTCTGTAACACGTCAGATTGTCATTCTATGGGTCATGAGTGATTCTCACCCGGCCACAGTCTGTAACTCGTCAGATTGCCAAACCATGGGTCATGAGTGATTCTCGCCCAGCCACAGTCTGTAACAACAGATTTCCAATCCATGGGTCATGAGTGATTCTGGCCCGGCCACAGTCTGTAACACGTCAGATTGCCAATTCATGGGTCGTGAGTGATTCTCGCCCGGCCACAGTCTGTAACACATCAGATTGCCAATTCATAGGTCAGGAATGATTCTCACCCGGCCACAGATTGTAACACGTCAGATTGCCAATAAATGGGTCATGAGTGATTCTCGCCCAGTCACAGTCTGTATCACTTCAGATTGCTAATCCGTGGGTCATGAGTAATTCTCAACCAGCTACAGTATGTATGGTGATTGACTAAGAAATTATTATACAATCATGAATCTCCAATCTCTGAATAAGTGAAGAAGTCACTGACTTGTAGAAATGAAATGTATCTTACACTGGTTGACTGCCTAGTGGGTTCATAAATTAATGAGAAGGTGCACTGACCTCAGTTATATAACTGAAATTCGGTTGAAAAATGACAAATCCCTAAACATGCGATACCCTTCTGTGGGTGGCTGCTATTTTCTATGACCTACACATGTGCGTTGGTATGTCATCCAATTTACTAATTAGTATAAGCACATTTGAAGGGCACTGCTTCACACCAATGCAACACTGGTGCAAATTCCAGGTATGGGTTGATGAAGGTGACTATAGCCGTATAGTTCTCCCTCTGTTATCTCTTTTCCTCTCGCATAAAAAAATCAGAAGTGCTATCATCTGCATAATTGTGTCTGTTTGTTTATCTGAATACTTAGTGTTTTATGCTATTGAGGGCTTGGTCCGGTCAATTTAGTTGGTAGCATGTCTGACTAGAAATTCAGTTGGGATCCCTGCCCGGCCACAGTGTCCGTGATAATTGATATACGACATTGTATATTATTCGACTCTCAACGCTGGTTCTAGTTGGACAGTTATCGGTCAATTGCGGAGATTTGTGTACTGATTAGCATTCCAGAATCCCAGGAAAGAGTGTTTAAGTAAACTGCTCGTCTGTTAGCCCTCGGCGGCATAAAATGATGCTCAATATTTAAACAATCAATACTATTGAGGACTTACAGACAATCAGTTAACATAACCACTCTTTCCTGATCCTCGAGCACACATCTCTGTAAGTAACTGATAACCTACCCACTTGAATCAGCGTTGAGAGATGAATGAATATGAGATGAAATATCGTATGTCAATCATCATTGAGACTGGCTGAGCAGGGATTCAAACTCTAGGTCCCTGGATTGATAGTTAAACGCACTACCGACTGAGCTAACTGGGCCTGGTGGTACCATTGTGAGTGGTTTGTATATGATACAAGCAAGTAGCATAATCCAAAGGTGACACTACAGTGTTTAGACCACCCAATTTACCCGACCCCCAAAAGCAAAAAAAACTACTTTTTACTCTTTTTTTTTTTTGCTTGATGATATTGTGTCAACATAATTGTTACGGTGCTAAAAATAGAAACGATATCGTGCAGTATCCTTCAAATTCTCCAACAAAATGAACACTATTTTAGGAAGTCTTTGATGATTGGTCATGAACTGTGTTGTATGATCATGACTCTCCAACTTTTGAAAACCAGGGGAAGTAGTCAGCGACTTGCAGAGGTAATGTGTGTCTAGTAATACAGTAAATAACCGCCTAAAGGAGTTTATACCGGACGACGATTAGGTATGCTGACACTTTTAAAAAATGGCACGAAACCCCCATACAAACAAACAGACCATAATGAAAGGAAAATTATAATAACACGCTATGCAACAGTGTGGTTCTATTTATTATAATTATATCATTCCTGATTACAATGCGAAATATATTTGCCTTACATGTAAATTATCACTCAATAGACATAAATTAAAAATGATTTAACAGTAGATAAGTGCATATTTCATAGTTAAATATAATACAACAGGTCAAAATAGGGAATGACACATATAGACTTTAAACCAACAGCTTTCTCATTAAGTTGACATATCTATTTGAAATGTGACAGGATCATCATGTTTTAATATTGTGTCGCTTAGCTTTGACAAAGGTCTTTGCCCTGACTTTAATATTCAGTAAACTGTTGTTTTGCATTCAAATAGTAAACTTTGTAAAGGACTAATATAGAAAAGGAAAAGCAACTGATTGAAATTTTATGAACTCTCGCATATTAACGCAAAATCTCGCGAAGTCTCATTTTCAAAAATCCTAACTTCCATTCATCTGAGAAATACAAATCGAAAGTCTTTCATTGAACAATGGAATTATTTGCAAAACAAGATCATTCTCAACAAATTGTGTTTTAAATTGTTGAAGTACGCGATTACAAAATTAGTATACTGTAACTAATCAATCAAAGAAAGTACTTGAAATTTTACTTAAAACTGCAATATTTTAAATTCCAAATCATTTTGCGCATTTAAAACATTATAAAACACCTTAGGTTACATACACCATACTTTTTATGTAAAGGAAATCAGTTGCCTGTGAAATTTAAATTATTAATTTGCCAAATTATTAATTCTTCGAATGCTATTTTATCAACATTTAGTAGAGAGATGCCAGTTTCCTATCCTTCTATTTAAGTCCTTGACTTTGTTAATAATAATTAAGTTTATTTGTTATATCAAAACTTTCATAATATATTACACATCTTTCAATCAGTATAAATGTTAATGGTTATGATTTAAATCTGGTAAAGCTAAAACAGCGATTTAATACATGTTTATATCTGGCTAAATGTATAAATTTAAAGAGTACTAGAGAAGTGGTTTTCTCATATTAAACGTTTATTAGATTTCGGCACGAAAACGCAACAATTGTCCGACAGAACCTCAGCTTGTTACGTCTTTCTAGCCTCGCCCAATGACATATATCTCTAATTCCTTGCCTCATCTGATAAACTGTGCAAGGAAAGGTACTAGCCTGGCAGTCTCTATGTGTGTCACAGCTGACCAGAAATAGGACGCCATTCAAAACTTTACAAGAGTTATACCCCTTTCAAAACTAGAAACAAAATACTAGTAAGGCGTCTGCATACATAGAGGGTTGTTTTTATTCTGTGTAGCAAGGACTTGTATAAGTCCTCGCATGCAGATATGTAATTTTCAAAAAAAAAATGTTATGTAAACTTGCCAAAATTACCATGTGTCCCTTATATACTTTTTCAGGGAATGAATATCCGTCTTTTAAAAACAATATTTTTCACTTGGGGGATATCTTTTTTAACACATGTTTTATTACATGTGATGTTACACCTCGTATACATACCGGGATACACTCCTGGACATATGACTTAACATGTAACAACTATATAGTAAAACGGGACAATGACTTATATCTCTATATAAGTACTGGACTTATATCTCTATATAAGTCCTTGAACAGTCAGGATGCTTAACCGTACCTAAAACTATTTCTAAATGTTCACGATAGAATACCACAGTATATATACACAGATGATCGCCGTTAAATTGGTGTTTGAGAAGGGGCATCACTCGTGTAAATGATTAAAGGCTATTGTATGTCGCATGTTCTTTGTCATATGTGACCAGTATTACAAGGCATATTTTATTTCAACATTTTTATCGGCATAGAAGAAAAACAACCCAATGAATTATCAATTTGTATTTTTAGAACTTTTTGCTAAAACCTAGCATGACATCACTAGTTTAATAACAATGTTGATACTGTCTTAATTTGAAATATCAGACCGTTTTACTAAAGATAAATGTCTTCATATGGTTATACGCCCACAGATTTAATACGTGCACAGGAGCAAAGGTCGCGATTTCAAAATAATCTAGGTTTGTTATCCTTTAAATACGCACATCAATGTAGAGATAGCTATAAAGTAAATTGATGACACCATTGAGTGTAAGACACGACGGTTAGGTAACACTTGTGTACACACACTATTGTGATAACAAACTATACGATCGGCATGATTATGTTGAGCCTTGAAGAGTACGCATTAACTAAAGTATGTGTAAAATAATTATAGCGCAGAAGACAAAGAAGAAGAAGAAGAAGAAGAAGAAGGAAGAAGAAGAAGAAGAACATGCGCATCAAAGTAAAAAAAGTAGTTAAACACGTATAAGTAACTACATGTAATGTACTAATACACGCGCGCATACACACGCGTACGCACGCTGCACATTTGTTTGCAATTCAACAAATCAAAAACATATTTTAAAATAAATAATTTTTTGTATTTTCTTGAATATTTTATATCTCACACAAAATAAAATGATGATTGAAAAATACGACTATATAATTCATCAAACGCAATACATGTATTATAATTTCCATTCTGTCCGATTAATTTTTTTTTTGTATAACATTTCTGTGTGTTTTAAATATAGCAAATTGAACACACATTCTTAAAATATGTCTTCTGACTATACGTATAATTATGCTGCAATATTACCTTTACTTCACCACACACCAACAGTATATAGTAGTGTTACTTTGATAAAACTACTTGTCTTCAATATGCAAGAGTGTTTACGATAGTAATACATTTTTGTCACAACTGTATTTAGTACATGAAGGCATTTACTTTCACACACCAACAAAAACAATTGTTAACAAACTTTCAAATCAAAATCAAAACATATAATGATATACAGATATACATGTAGTTTGAAATAGAAAATAGTTCGCAGTTCAAACTTTACCTATTATTTATAATATTCCAAATATTTGCTAAACCATAATGAACATTTGCTCCTGTTTATACTCAAATGCATTATCTCACCATTGATAATTATGCATTGATATATATGTACAAATATTCATGAGCCATATTTGGCTAAGAATAATAATAAAAAAAAATATTATTAAATAGTACATGTAATTGTTTGAACATTTTAAAATTGCTTATATACTGATTTTTTAAAATCCTCTGTCCCGATGTCCCCTGGTCAAGAATAGCCGCGCACTAATTAGACATCATAATGAACATTAGACATCATAATGAACATTAGACATCATAATGAACATTAGATATCATAATAAACACTCCAAATTTGATAACAGTAGACTAATTCAAATTCAGTCATGAAAAGATAATGAAAGCAAAAAGCAAAAATTAAAATAGTAAACAACACATACTTTTAAAACGATGCCGGGAATGTTTAGCTAAGTCGGTAGCGCGTCTGACATAATCCAAGGGTCGCGAGTTCGAATCCCCGCCCGGACATAGTCTCCGTGGTGAATAATATACGATATTAAAAAAAATTTCGTCTCATTGTCATTCGTCTTGCACCGCTGATTCAAGTGAAGAAGTTATTAGTTACTTGCGGATGTGGGTGTTCTTGAGTACTGGTTACCCTTCCAATGTCCCAGGAAAGAGTGGTTACTGTCACTATTCGTCTGTGAGCCATCGATGGCATAAGCATAACGCAAAATATTCAAACAAACGAACAAACAAAACATGTCTTTGCAAAATCGTCGTCCTCTTTTTCAGCCAATGTTTTATTTTAGTAATTATACATTGATGTTCAAACACAGCCGTTATGACTGAAGCTTTGTAAAAGAAAACTCCCAATTTGTCTCCAAATCAGATATTATCAACGTATGCATTGACCCTTTTTCTATATCATTTATGTAGTAAATGAAGCGACAACGTTCATTCCAATTTTTATAGTGTTTCTATTTGTATTGTAATTCGCTGTTGAGATAAACGTATTCGCATCGATAATAAAATGTTCTTAAAAGTGGGAAGAAACAGTTCTAAGCAAATGCGGTTGATTTTAATGTAACGTGTTTGACCTACACAAATTTATAAATCTGGATGAAGTCACGGTTTTCGCATGCGACTAAAAGTCTTTCATTTTGTGCATCATATGCTATGCTAATTGGACGTTCGATATCTGATATGATAATCCTGTTGGTCCTGAAGTTTGTACCAGATATCTGGTGCACGTTGTTGGATGATGTTCCGCACACAAGAAAGTTTCCATCTCTGTCAGTTGCTAAGCCGTTTATACCCTCCAACGAGTAATTTCTATAAGTTTTGTAAAGCCATTTTTGTTTCCCATTTGTATCGAAACACCTCAAGTTTTCACATTCTGCAATCAGTATTTCATTTTCATTAACACACAGCAGTCCCTTTGGATTTAGCAACTTGATGGGATATTTCCTTACTTTATATTTATCGATAGTTCTTAAAACTTTCCCATTCGTGTCATCTCGGACTTGAATTTCAATTGCATCGGTCGTGCTATTGATATCTGTATTGCCGTTTTCATCTGAAAATAATACGGCAACATTGCCACCAAACTTCGCAACACCGCGGCCGTACAGTTTGGTCGCAAAACTGCGTTCCTCATAAACAGAGTTGTTTCTAACTATGTATATGGTAACTCTTTTTAAATCCACGAAAGTAACGGCAATTTCACGATCACGTAGAAGACACATTGCATATGGTTTGCTTGTTAATGACAACTCGGTAACAAATCCGAAATCTTTATCAAACAATTTGATTTTTGAATTGCAGTTATCCATAAATACCAGACGCCCGTCGGGTAAAATTACAATTCCGTTGATATTGCATCGTGTGTCACTTTCATCCCTCACACTGTGGCAGCCTATTAGCTTACGCTCCATCAACGACAGTTCATTTTTATTTGGCTCATTTACCACTTGTGTCTCTTGGTATCCTGATTGATAGTTCTTTTGTATTCCAGCGTCGTGAATCAAACTTGTGTTTTGCTCAATATCGCTTTGCTCATTTCCATCAATGGATTCCGAAGTATAGTTGAAATCGACGCTTTCGGTAGAATTATCATTTTCCATATTTTCATTTATATTTTGTATTTCATGAAACTCGTCACAGCAACTGCTATTTTCAACATCTGATTCGTTTGCTTCAGAAGCATACTGTTCCACTTTTAGAACACCTAGTGACTCTATCTTTTTGTGCGATAAATTCGGCATAAAGCCCAAATGTAGTTCTTTTTTATTTTTCTGATTTTCTACATGTTTCTCAGATTTATCTAAATTTTCTAAAATTTGGCTTGTTACAACTTTAATTTGTTTGGGAGTACCATATTTCATTGCCGTTTCTATTAATGCCGCGTTTTCATTTTGGTCTTTTTCGTTTTTAATTGTTTCAGTGATATCCTCCGTGAGTTGCAATATTTTACTTTCAACAAGTGTTTCAGTTTCTTTTCTAGAAATAGTATCGAGTTGAACTAACCTTTCATTAATTTGTGCAATCAATAGTTCCCTCTGTCCTGTGATAGTGATTTCCTCCTCCCGAAGACACTGTATATTGGACTCTCTATTTGATTTTACTAAACCGATGTTCTGTTGCAATGATATAACCTTTTCAAAAGTTTCAGTAGCTTCTTTAATGCATGAATTTGAGTTCTCTTCTTGAATTATAGCTTCCACCTGTTCACATTTTCTATGACTCCTCGCAACGCAAACTAAACATATATATTCTTTGTGATCTTCGCATCTGTATTCTACTTCCTTGTCCGGATGACTTGGGCATAATACAGTCTCTGCCAGGTTTTTAAACCATTTCGCATTTTCAGGAATATTTGCATCGTTTAAAATATTGTGCTGACGTGTTGTTTTGTTTCTTCTATGGTCTCTCAAACAATCCCTGCATAAGTACTCTATGCAAACAACACAGAATCCCTGAGCTTGTCGCGTTTCTTCATCAAATGAACACGGATCACAATAGTACTTGTCGGTATCCACAGCCTCTTGTTTAACCGACATTTCATTTTTGTTATTACTTACAAATTCAGCTGGTTCTGCAGATTCCTGCACAAATCCACATTTTGATTCAATTGTTCAAAAGTCATATAAAGCACATCATTTTTTATTTCCATACTATTTCCGTTATTTAAATTAGAAATATCCTAACTTGTAGCCATTTTGCTGTGGAAAACACCCCTTCCGGTGGACCACGTGATGTGTGAAATCAAGAACTCACATATTTGTTCAATCGTGAAACATCGGGTATTTCCGTATTCTCCGTATAATACACCTCGTGTATAGCTCTAGAATACACCAACGCAAATCGCCTGTGTTAAAAGTCTGTGTCCATTCGCGTGAAAATAACAAATTATGTATCCGTCATTAAGTTGAATATATGGCGTTATTATATCAATTTTTTTATTTATACACTCGACATGGGTCATGCTTATAGGGAAATTTAAAATATCAGTCTTGATTAACCAACGTTTGTATTTTCAACGTACATGTATATAAATATGTACAACATAAACAAACAAAATGGCTGACTTGTTCGCTGAAAGCGTTGAATATGCAAAGAAAAGCATGAAAATCAACTTTAATTTCACTGAAAATCAGCTGGAAGCAATGAGAAGTCTTTTTTCTTTAAAAGATACGTTGGCTGTATTGCCAACAGGGTCTGGAAAAAGCGTCATTTTTCAGGTATTGACAGATTTTACTAAAACTTTTAAGCCAGCCGGGCAGTGTTTCAACCAGTGAGTTTTTGCCCAATTCTATTTCTAAATCATGATATTTTAATTGTTCATATTTTGCAGTTTCGACTTACGTGGATACATTATAATTCGTCCTTACGGACAATCGTTAATGCTTGTGGCTTGAGACTGGCACTGGAAATTTTCATTGTAAATGTCTTTTATGTGGCCATTTCCATCCATGAAGGCTTCAGGTCAAAACGTACCATGGTAAAATAGGGCCGGTAAAATATGTACTAATTATCAAAATATGTTTAGTCAAAAAACGGTATGTATATTTAATTATGCCAATTATTTAATTAATAGATGAACATAAGATCCTACAACAAACTAAAAAAATTTATGACATGTGGGATTTTTCACTACATGTACTTAAAACTTTTTATTTTGGCTACAGTTTGGTTTGGGTACGTTTCAACGTAATTCTCTAGGAGAGGTTTTCAAGATTGTCACATGTGTATTGGTGCCGGTTTGTAAATTGAGCACGTTAAAGAACCAAGGGGCTTGCACCTTGATCCCTTTTATATGAGCGGACCTTATAAGGATGCTACAGACCAAGTTTAGTAAGTTCCATCATTTGGTTCATGAGAAAAAGTCATTTAAAGTTTTTTTCTATTTTTAGCTCTAAAAGGGGCCAAGCGGAACCATTTGAATAAAATTGAGAGAGGTCCATGTCAGGATGCTACTGACCAAGTTTGGTGTTATTCTGCCAGTAGTTTCAAAGGAGAAGATATTTAAGTAAAATGTTGACGACGGACGATCCACCTATACAAAAAGCTCACACTGAACAGAGTTTTTTCATAAATGAAATCATACCAATTTATTCTTTAGTCAGTTTGGTCTTTTAAAAATCACCAGAAATTTGGAAATTATTGCATGCATGTAATAAGGCATAAAATTATTTCTTCAATATGTATCTGTTTTAGGTTCTCCCTTGGCTGCTTCAGAAGCCGTTAAAAGCAGACAACCCACTTATAGTAATAATAATCTCGCCATTGAATTCACTGATGCAGGACCAGGTTACATCACTTTGTGAGAAGGGCATTCCTGCATGTTTCCTGAAT
This sequence comes from Panopea generosa, assembly GCA_029582155.1. Taxonomy (NCBI): domain Eukaryota; kingdom Metazoa; phylum Mollusca; class Bivalvia; order Adapedonta; family Hiatellidae; genus Panopea; species Panopea generosa. Next base: position 21,454,769 of record CM055896.1, on the reverse strand, counting down.
ACTGATGCTACTAAAGTCACTTCATTTGAACATGGAGATGAAAATGAGTAAGTTCCTCATATTTACATACATGTATAATAAGTAAGTACTGAACTTTTAAGTATACATCTGTACATTTTTGTCAATTATCTTACTGTCCTTTATAGCAAAGTTCCTAATGTATTTGTCAATATGACAAGACAGTCAGAAAAGGTATAAAAAAACATTTTTTCATTTCCAAAAGGTGGTCCTTACACAGGTTTAACTGTACATGTATTCCAGGCCCATCAGTCAGGCAATATTGACAAATATTACCGATTCCACAAATGGTAAAAATTGATTGAGCTTTTCAAGTACAAAACAGGGCTCGAATTTAAGCACTCGCCACTCGCAAAATGCGAGCTGTATTTTGAAAATGCGAGTTGAAATTACTTAAGCTGGCATTTTTTTGCGAGTGGATTTCAAGTTGAGAAAATTACTTATTGTATTCATTTTATTGATTTTTGAAAATAAACAAGTATTATCCTGGTAAAAATAACGAGTTCTTGTCAATTTAACCAAATTTCTTTTGCTTCTCGCGCCAAATTCCCCCCTAGCAGCACGATTGTCAATGACATGTATTAAATAGTTAATATGTGTAGACTGCGTCCAATTGTTTTTGATCTCAAGTTCATTTTGCAAAAAGGGAGTAAAGTTAAAACCCGTCAACAACATAATGAGTAGACTGCGTCTAGTTTGATTGATCGCGCACTCACTCTATAAAATAAAAGTAAAGTTGAAACCCGTCAAATTTATTGTTTACATATTTTGTCAGCTGTTAAAGTGGCTGATAAAATAACATCTTTTTCTCCATTGTACCGACGAATGCAAGTGAGTCCCAACAAGAAAAAAAGACAAATAATCCTTGCGTTAATACTGTAATGAAATGGGAGCGACAGCTCAATATCACACAGGGCTATAAACTTGACAATGACAAAATGGTGTGTCAATTGTAGAAACCACCGCGATCGACAGATCATCCATAATAATTAAACTATATTACTATGATATCACAACATTTACACATGTTAAAGAATCGTCCTTGGCTAGATCTAGATCTTATTTTAAAACGAAAGGCCATTGGCTATATTAATTCTATAAATAGAAATGTGTGTATGTCTCAATCTTAGTCTCTGTACACTTGTTATGATTTATATTTTGGTTTAGATCAAGTGTTTATTTATGATATATCATTGTATGCATTTATTTATGGTAGTATAATAAATAACAAAGACAATTTTATTTTTTTAAATATTTTGTTTTGTAAAGTACTGCTTTGAATTGTACCTTAACATATATAATAACCTTGATACCATTGTCTATAAATAAAAAAAGCTAATAATGCATATTAAATAACACGCATGCTTTGAAACAATTAATTTTGGGTTTATTTAGACATTTAGGACTACAAGTTTCTGCGAAAATTGGTTTGGCTAGCTGGTTTCAAATTTGGCCAGTTGAAATTTTAGGCACTGGCCAAAATTGCCAGCGCACAAAAAAGTTAAATTCTAGCCCTGACAAAAGGTCAATTTCAAGAGTACAATATCGCGTTGGAAGAAGACAGTATTTCAGAACAATTCTATAATTTAATTTTTTTTATTAAGGTTTCATATAATGAAGTTACATATTATACAATGTCAACAAAAGTATATAATTCCTGATTATACATCTCGATGTGTTGGCATTTTTGCAGCATAATGAATACATTTAATTAGTTGAAGGTTTTCTTGTTTTATTAATAAATATATTGGGATGTGTTTATTACAAGGGTCTATTCTGATTTGAATAAACAGTTCTGTTCATAGGAGCATAAAGAACAATGTCATACAGTGTCATAAAAGTTACTTTATGTTTTAATACATTTTCTAGGTCAGAGTCGGATTCGGAAGATGAAAATGCATCTTTTATTTCCAATGCAAATCTTAAAGACGTAAAACAGGGCAAATTCAAAATTATTTACATGCACCCTGAAACTGTTTTTCATAAGGAGGTTGGGAGAATGCTCAGGAGCTACAAATTCCGAGATCTTGTATGTTGCACAATGGTGGATGAGGTTCATATGATATCAGAATGGTAAATTTATATTACAATTTTTGAAACTTGTTTTAGTTAGCGTTTTTTTGTGAGGTACATAGTAATTGCAGCTTTTTTTTAAAATTAATTTCTCATTACTTAAAAATACAGTGCGGACAGTCAATGTCAGGTAGCTCAGTTGGTAAGAGCACCCCAGACATGTAAGAACAATGTTATGTGGAGGTCTCGGGTTCGATTCCCGATCTGACAGTTGTCCTCACATTTATATGCTTCAGTTTTGTCAAATTATGCTTTAAAAATCGTTTCTCTCACCTTAATTAAAAAAAATAGATATAAATAGCACTTAAAGTTCCATAAAGCTTTAAATTTTTTGTTAAAAACAGATGAAATATTCTTATACGGTTAGTAAAGCACTACTTTCAATACTGCACATGAACTTATACAGTTAGAGCCATAAATGGAGATAATAAAAAACAATAGATTCAATGAAACTTTCTACTATGGTAATCAATATTCAAACCTTTGACAAATATTAGAGAAAACAATTAATATCAAAAATAGGATTTAACAATTAATTAATATATTTTATATTCATAACAAAAAATGTGGCCGCCACATTATAAATAAAGGCATTATGATCCTTTTAAGTTATTAACTTAACTTAATGTTTGATTTAAATTTGTTTATCACAGGGGAGCAGAGTTCAGGAAATGTTTTGAGCATCTTGGGGAGTTGACATGTTTGTTTCCCAATATTCCACACTTGGCACTAACTGCAACAGCAACTCGGTTGCTATTAGCTCCCTAATACAAACACTTCAAATGAGGAATACTACCAGAGTTCTGGCAAATCCAGATAGGCCCAACATATACATTGAAAAGAAGGAAAGGTTGTCCAACCTATACAAATATGAGAAATATGATGCTATCATGCGTGACATAACCCAAGAAATAAAACAAGAGAAAGGTGATTTCCCTGTTACTATCATGTACTGCGATAACTTGGAATCATTGGGGTATTGTTTTCAATATCTTACATATGAACTAGGTAAAGACGCTTACTTTCCTGTTGGCAGTTCAGACCCAGAGAACAGAATTGTTGCCCAGTATCATAAAGATTATACACAAAATATGAAATTACACATCATAAATGAGTTACGCAAAGAAAACCCAAAAGTGCGCTTGGTATTGGCAACTGTTGCCTTAGGCATGGGTTTAAATGCACCTTCAATTTCCAGAATAGTTCATATGCGACCACCAACAACTTTGGAAAAATATTTGCAAGAAATCGGTAGAGCTGGCAGAAATGGACAAAAGGCTGTTGCCTTGTGTTATTACAATAATACTGACATTGCAAAAAACAGGAAAGGGCTCGATAATGCCATGTGTTTATACATCCAAAATAGTGTTTCTTGTCTGCGCCTTCAATTAGTACAGCACTTTGGCTATGGCAGTACCCTATTCACTGGAGACTCCATAAATTGCTGTCGTAATTGCAGATCTGCAGCAGAACAAAAGGTCTGAAAAACACATCAGGCATACAATGTTGAAAGGGACAGGCCTCCAGATAAATATGAAAGTTTCTCAAATTTTAGAAATTATTTTCTTTAGTAGTTGCAATAGAAAGAAGAAATAAAGTAATTCCGTCCCTTTTAGATACAGTTTATGTAACAGATAAAATGTATAGAAAAAACTCTAAAAACTGTTGGTAACACAATATAGTTTAGATATAAATATAATGATTTTAGCTGTACATAATATCATACACATTAAAGTATCACTTTTGATAACATCGGTGTAATATTTTTGATTTTTAAAAATCAAATGCTATATACTTAAAATATTTGAAATTTTGATAAACGTCTGGATGCATGTCCCTTTAATATCAGCAATTAATTAACTGATAATTTTTTTAGTATGCACTTTTTCAGTATTCTTCATAAAACTGTTGAACACATATACATGTATACGCTGGACATAATCAATAATTTTGTTCTTAAGTATATTTAGTTTCCTGTTTGATTAAAACATTTTTGTAACCAAAAATATATGCATTAGTCACTTTTAAACAACTGCATATTTAAAGACGATACAAAAGTATACATGATGTATGTCATTGTGCATTGTAATATTTGAAATTTTCATATGTACAATATTAAATATCATATTAAGATCAATGGCAACTTAATTGACATGAATTTATATTTTAATACATTAATTAATTAATCATATTTTTCTACTGAACTGAGTACTTCCCAAATGCCTGCCACTAAAGGTCACATTTTGTGATATTGTTATATTTAAGAAATACAGCAAAAAATGAATACTTTTACGCTTAAGTTGGATTTTCATTTGATTGGCAATAAAATACACATGTATATAACACAGACATTTGAATTCCACCTGATCTATACATTTTTAGGAAAATATATAACCAAATATTTTACAGTTTATTCATCGGCCTCCATTTCCTCAGGAAGTCCCCTTTTCAGTCGATTTGCAGTATATATTATTTTCTCATTTAAAATACCTCTCTTGTTATACAGTTCATGAAAAACACTAGCCTTCATGTCAATAAAACTTTCAAGTTTTCTACCTTGTACAGTCCTAAATGGCCGAAGTTCCCGTAACACTTTTATAATACACAGCAAGTCCTCGTCTTCAGATCTTTTCTTGTGTGATGTTGGTTTCTCTTTAGAGTCAATTTGACTATCAAAATTTTTAACAATGTCCTTAATCACAGGTGCAGCCTCTGATATCTTTATAATCGACTGTTCAGTCTTATTTGCCCCAAGGCCCCTTATAAGGGTTTTTACCTCTTTGACCTGATTTTCTTTTTGAAGGTCAGCAGCCTTGTTCTTACCCTGCCTGCCTTTAGGGTTCACAAAAGAAGCAACTCTTACTTGCATTGAAAGTTTAGCTGGAAGTAATATTTCTGTCTTAAGTATAAAATCAATACACTCCACCATGTACTTGGAAAGAGCAGAATGATTGAAAAAAAATGGTATAGCCATCTTCAGGATATTGCTTATTCGGAAAATGTCACCTTCTCGAATGGCGTCTTTAAAGTTCAAAAGAACAAAGTAATATTGTAAATAATTCAAAATATAGTTCTGCAGGTAATCATCTTTTTTTATCGTTATGGTTACAGCAGTCTGCCCTAACATCACCCTTACACAGTTCTGCTGTAAAGTTTTAACAGGTACTGGCACTATGGTGGTCTGTCCAAGGTGCTGAATTCTGATGTCAACATTGCCATTTTCTACTGGTAGCTTTACATCATGGCCAGCAATAGTGACAGTAACCATGTTCTGGTCAGGTACCTAAAGGAGTAGTGTGTATATTTTTATATCCATTTGTAAATCTTTTACACTGCTCTATAGAAGTAAGAACACACAAAGTAGGTTTCCAGCAAGGCCTTTCTGGTTTTTATATATTTGTACATGTAATACAAATGTAGTAGTACTATTTTATTTTGAATGAAAGACATCTCCAGTTATTTCATGAGGCAGAGAAAAAACCAAATAAGCAGGTTCCTTTATATATGTGTATATTATTACAGGTGCCTCGGGCATTACAAGCTTAATGATATTCATGACTGAAAATTACTTACTTCATTAAAACTCAGGGAACTGCACACCATTGTAATGAATCCATCCATTGCTTTATTAAATTCTCCAAGGCGTCTTGAATGATGGCTTCGACTAAGGTCTTCTTCTGGAACATTGAGAGTTGGAATGCTATCCATATTATCCATCCCAAAGTGTTCCATAGCTGCCTCGAGTATATATGCCTTCCCGACAAGAAGAGCAAACTCTTCATGTGCCTAAAATATACGAGAATAAAATCCTTCATCAACTATTTTACTTTCACTAGGTGGATATGCTACAGGGAAAGCAGAGTCAACATTGAGTCACAATGATTTGCCAAAATTAAATTGTAATGTAGTTCCTATCATGTTAATTAGAAAAATGCTGTGACCGACAGCCGGTCAATAGCTTGTATTTTATATTTGATAGAAACACTTTGTTTATGTTTTGCAATGTACTTTTGTTATTCATGGCGGCCAATAGCTATACATAAATAAATGTTATCTATTTCTGTACTATTGACTATTAAGATAGTATTATCTGTATCTTTTATACTGTATTTGTTACTGAGATATTGACCATTAACAAAGCCTATCAAAGTGTCACTAAAGTTACAATGTATAGGTGAACCTGCCTTTGCAGTCACTTACTGTAAAATCATTTAATTTTTTATTTTCTCAAAAACGACTATTTTGTGGGGACATGAGTTCGTGGATTTCAAATTTAAAAGATAAGATAAATAGAAAATTTACCTATTTGTCGGGAATTTTGTGGATTAACAAGTTTACAGTATATCAAGCAGGCACTTGTTAATTCATATTAACATTTGTTCTAACTAACCATACTCAAACAGTCAACTGTCTTTAGCAGTCACATGTGACATTATGTCATTAACTTGTCTGGCCGCTTAATAAAGGTCGACTTTATGTTACTTAACTTACCTTGAAACGACTTTTCACATTGCCATTGACACTTGTTCTCTGTATTAGCGTTTTGAGATGAAACAATGTCCCTACATCCCTTCCAGAAGATTTCTTAAGGAATTTCTTTATAGTTTTCTGAAAATATTTAAAACAGTTTAGCTTAAAAATATCACTTTATTGCCTTGTGATCCTTTCATTTTAGAGGGGGAAAAGTATGCTAGACTTCTAACCTAGACATCCTTGAATGCACTCTTCCAAATCCCTTACCAAAACTGGTTAAGAGCACTGATTTGTAACTGGCAAAACACTTATCAAGGAAAGTTTATTTAATGTTATGAGAACTTGTTCTACAGTAAATCATATGTATATTTGAAATAAAATAAAATCACATTTAAATATGTTTAACAAAAAACTACCAAATGATCCAGATAACTGCCACATTTTGAATTTGGATATCATACATGTATAGATTGATACAGTTATCGTTGATTGTAAATCTCAGCAGCTTTTATTAACATATATTATCAATTGCCATTTACCTCTAAGAAATCCATCTGTGTGTGGAACATCTCAACAATCACAGGGCTCAAATTGTCAAATCTTTCCTGAAGGGTATGAGCACCAATCCTCAAGTTCTTGGCTCCATCCAGCCGCACCCGTGTCAGCTGATCACCTCCCACTGGGATCATACCATTCTTGAAATCATCAACTACAATTTGTTAAGCATGTCTGTGATTACAGGTATAATAATTTTTTGAGGTCAATTACCTAAAATGAGTTTGGTGTAAATGAAATATTTTAATTTTAAAATACAATTGATAAATATAATGAAGATCATTACCACCTAATTTTTAATAAAACTAATTGATTTGTGTGTTTAAGGCTACGTTGAGTAGAACTTTGTGGGGCACTTGCAGGGAGTTGTTGGATTTGCACTAAAATACATGTATGTCAATACTTTGAAATACTTACTTCTACCACATTCTCTGTACCATCTCTCTACTTGTTGTTCATAAGCATCCATGATTTGGATGCAATCCTCGTACTTGGCCTCATTTTTCAGCAGAATAGGCAAACAGAAGGATGTTGTTTTCCTTGACATGATCTCCTGTATTATAGAATGAAGGTATTTCATATGGATTGACATCAGATCATTGTATTTTACCAATAATTTTAAAATGACAGAATATGATATTGTATATACATAATGATATTAATACTGTTAATGAAATGTACATGAATTTAATGAGTGGCTACCATATAATTAACTGTACCATAAATAAATTCTACTGCAATATACTTGATTGAATTTGAGATCAACACAAGAACAATTTATTATAACAAAAGTTTTTAAACAGTTGTTATTTTTAAACAGACATTTCTTTTTTCACCATATCTAAGCCATCTTTTTTAATGTTGTTCGCAACTGCTGGGATTCGAACCCAGAATTTCTACAAAAGTGTAGATGTGTTTGCCAGTTACACCACAGAAGCATATCATGTTGTACTAAGATAATGGACTTAAATATTTACCATATCAAATTATGTAAATAAATAGAAATTAATATTTAAAATAGCCCAAATTTCTATTAATAAAATGCACTCTTGTCAGCACTACATGTTTGTTTTCTAATACTATATACATGTAGTATAATATCAAATTTTGTGAAATTAAAAAGTCAGGTTGAAACATCTAAAGCATCAGCTGTGTGTTTTATGGTATTTTTCACATAAATATATGTACTTTATAAAATGGTTAAATTTGGATATCTCGGTCCCAAATAAATGCCCCCACTTTGTAAAATGAATCACACCTTAGAGTTTATTCATGTTAAACGTTAATTCTATAATGTGTCTGACTGTCAATTCATGTGTTGCGAGTTCCAATTGATGGTACTTGCGTGTAAAATTGTAATATGTTAAAAAGGGGCAATAATTTGCATTTTATCCATGCAAGAGTTATCTAACTTATTCATTGTAGTATGTTTTATGACTGGGAAGTCTTGCGTTAAGTTTAAATCAAATAAAATACATTGAGTGGTTGATGAAGTATGGACTAGATGGTACTTACAAGCAAAACTAACCAGAATTTCTAAGTCAAACAAGGGCAATAATTTGCATTATATTAATCAAAGAGTTTTCTAACACAAAACTTCAACCAAGGTGGGACGCTGACATCCGGGTGAGAAGAATAGCCTCTTTATTCTTTGAAAAGTTGAGCTAAAAAACAATTTGAAAATTGTTTACAGTAACAAAGACAACTCCGTCAGAATTTACAAAGTATTTACCAAAAATCTAATATATGCCTATATAGTAAACTAGCACCTCACTGTGGTGGTCATGTTTTTTTAACAAATCACAACGGCTTGAACAAACTTGGTAAAGGGTCACCCAAGGAACATTTCTGTGAAATTGTTTTAAAACTGATCCGGTGGTTTCTGACAAGAAGCTTTTTAAGTTTTTACTACAGCTTATATAGTAAACTAACCCAGCCCGCCATGTTTTTTGACGAATCAAGATGGCTTGAACAAACTTGGTAGAGGGTCACCCAAGGAACATTTCTGTAAAGTTATATCAAAATTGGCCCAGTGGTTTTAAAGGAGAAGTTGTTAGAAGCTAAAAATTAACGACGGACTACAGACGACGAACACCAGGTGATCACAAAAGCTCACCTGTGAGCCTTTGGCTCAGGTGAGCTAGAAAGGGCATTTAAACTGATTGATAAACAGCATAAAGTGTATTTCAATTCAATTACCTGTAGAGGATTGTCAATATGTTTTGGTACCACCAGGTCCATCCATTTGAAGTTGAGATGGTTAACTAGATCTCTTGCTACCAAAAGTTTAACATTTTCTCTAAATATGCTTGAGTCTGGTTGAAACCTTCCTGTGTTTATGTTTTGATCCCTTTCATTTGCCAAATATTTCACTAAATATTCATTGTTCATAAAGTCCTCTGGTGTAACCCTGAATGGTGTGAAGTCTGTCGCAAAGAAATGGTAGTCTTTGGACTTATTAGTCATTCGAATGTCATTTGTTGTGACAAATATGTCAACATTATCACCGTTCAATTTTCCATCATTTCCGTCTGCAATAGACTTCTTCAAACGTTTGTCAGAGTTCTCTCCACATTCAGCAATGATGTTACCTTTACTGACAGAAGACATTGTGATATGAAGCTTGTTCAGTCTACTAAGAAGCTGAAAATAGAATTACATATACCATTAGTCATTACATGCTAACTTAAATCTTAAAGTCAGCATGGCAAGCCAAATTTCTTACTTGGTTGTACTCGGTGCATTGAACATGCTCTTCTTTAAAAATTCTCAACAGTCGATATGTTTATCCTACATTCATTAATACAAATTCTACAAAAGAACAAGAGGTTGCCACTAACGTGGTCATATCCCCCACCCCCTCGATAACCCTTAAAGGCATTTCCAGAGAAGTAGATTTAAATTATGCAAAATGTCGCCAAGCACATAAATCACATGTAAATGCTGCAAACTGAAATACGTAGCCGACTGTTATAAGACTTTATTTAAAGTTATTTAAAATTCCAATCACAACTGAAGGAGAGATGTTGTGGACGCAAGCTAAAATAAATTAATGAATGAATGAATAGGGTTTTACAGCGTACCAATACATTATAGGTTATTCGACGCCAACAGGAAGGAAGATTCCAGGTTCACTCTACATGTACAAAAACAACAAATTAACATACAGATTAAAAAAAAAATACATCAACAAATGAATATGCAGAATGAACCTAGAACCTTGATACCTGCAGAGTTTAAGCAAATTCTATCGTATTACTCAAATTGTTGCTTCTTACAACATGCATTAGCCACCTTGATCCTATTCTTGCCATCACTCATATGGCTCAAATAAATTAGTATAAACTAAACTTAATGTCATAATATTTATGTGTATGTATGTACAGTCAAACTGGTGTGAGTAGTCACCTCTATTAGGCAGTCACTTGTCTTACACAGCCACATTTTCTATTTACCATGTTTATACTTTAAGTTAAAATCAATCTGTATTAAGCAGCCACCTGTCTTAAGATGTCACTTTTGCTCTCTCCCTTGAGTGGCTGCTAAAGACAGGTTTGATTGTATATATAAATGTGTATAGATTTATAAAATTATATGTTGATTATCTTTGAACTTAGTGGAACTCTTAGTTTACAAAACCAATAGTGACACAATGCAATATGTGTTAGAAATACAGGTAAATAATATCTAATTATACAATAATCCCACAGAAACAAAATTGTCACCCGAAATCTACTTGTCAACTTTAGGCGAATCAATCGTAGTTGCTACTGTAATCATTTGTCAATAAACATGCATGTATAATTAAGTCTCAACATTTATATATAACATTCTTACCAATACTGTTAACCAATACGTGACAATTTTATCCAAAATATAACATGAGGGAGTTCTGTAAGCAAATACACAACCTTGACTTCCGGTTGAATTGTAAAATAATAATGCGACTAAGATTCCTGTTGGTTATTGTTGTCATCACATCTATTTTGTACTATTTTAACACTTACAGTAATTATTTGACAGTTGATGTTAATATTTTGATAATAAGAAAATGAATTGAAATAATTTGCGTATAATGTCAAATGTTACAGGCCAAACATATGAATGTAACTATGTATATCGAGGAACTCTACCACAAAAACTGACAAATGTTGTTGCATTTCCTAGGTTATGAATTTGAACTATCTCTGAAATATATGCTGTATACGTTACTAACCATCTTATATGAGCCATAACACTTTACAACTTTGCATGACCTCATGATTTCAGGTATATATGAAATGAGTGAATAAAGGATATTGTATTGCATTGTATTAAAAAAAAGAGAGTAAAATTAAGAGAGGATAATGCAAAATTTGTGCTCTGACATATATTTATATATATATCCATATAAATGTATCACATGTACCATATTGTCAGCATGACATTTAACAGCCAGAATGGTAATAATCCTCTGTATCCCAGACACCTTGTTGTTACGACTGTTCAAAATCATGCTGTAAATCATGACGATGGTGGCCCGCTTATGACCAGAGTTCCCTACTATAGCTTCCATGAGACGGATAAAGAAAGGAATGTTAAGTTCCAGTTCAGTGTATGCACTTCAAATAATGGTTCCTCAGAAAGAATATCTGGCGACTTCTGATACCGGACACTCATCTGATTTGATGACATGGTTGAAAATGCTGCCAGCATCTCATTCACCACCATCTGTCTGGCATCTTCATTTAGATTGGATGTGTCCTTGGTAACCTTGGTCGCCTTTAATGTCGATGCTGGTAATTGTAAAATACAAATGAAAAGACATGTATAAGGGATAGAATAATGAAGCAATAGCAAGACTTTATTATATTTGCTTTTTACCAGTACATATAGTTTCATATAGAAAAATATTTATCAATAGCCTTCTGTGAAAGACAACAATGGCAATTCAAGTATACTACATGGGACTTCCTAAATATCCACAGTATATGCAGCTGTAAATATTAATTTCATATCCAAATTAAACTTATAGAAAAATGGAGAAAAATCACTAAGACAAGATTACAGTTATTGAGTTAAAACCTTCTCTTGATGAATTCATTCAATCACTTAAGTTTATGTGTGAAATATGTGATGGTGAAAAATGATTATTTTTACCTTTGGTTCATCTACTGTATCACCACAATCCAATGACTGTAAAAAACAATTGTCAAAACACAATTGAATGTGATTAAGCCACTGTAACTTTCTGGTTTACTTTAAAAGTACAGAAGTATTTATTTTAAGTGGCTTATACACAACAAAACAACATGCAGTGTAAACAAACTGTCAAACTGTCAAATAACTGGCTCTTGAATCAAATAACAAATAACCAGGATCTTGGGTTTTTAACCCTTTACTCAATAGATACGCGTTTTCCCGCACTAATTACAATGCAGGAAGAGTTCAGATTGCTCGTAATGAGCAATCTGAACACTTCCTGCACTGTTTTCCATTCTGTCAGTTAATATAAACATAATTCACCCATTGCTGATACGTGGTGAATTAATGCTTTCAATTTGGAAGAGTCCAAGAGAATGCTTATGGAGCAAAGGGTTAAACTTCCTCTAATAGGGACAGCAACTGATTGAAAACTGTTCAAAATGTGTAGATAGAGACAATCTTCTCCTAAACCAGAATCAAAATTCCACATCAAAATGGAAGATCAAAAAACAAACAATTGAACAGGAACACACAAGGGGTGATATGATACCAATGTCTTGCAATACAAAATGCCTGAAGATATGACGTTTAATAATGTGGTAAAAATTAAGCAATATTTTCAAGCTTGATTTTTCATACACTTTTCACTTAATACTGAAAATTTTGCTATAAGCTAAAAGGGATGTTTATAAACTAATTGTACAAATGTTATCATACAATCTTCTTTCCATATATCCTACTGTATTGAACTACCTGATTACATGATTGATGTATTACGAAACAGTGATTCATTCACCCCTAGAACACACTATTGAATATGTGTACCTGAGTATGTATGATCTACTGGGCCAAATGCCAGCTTTTTCTTTGGTCCTTTTTCTCTAACCGAAGGATCTGACATATTGTCCGACCTCTTATTAACATAAGAAACACAGTAATGATTAATAAATGAAAAAAAAAACAATCAAAATGCTATAGATTACTTAAATCAAATTATTATCTACATCATGACTTCCGGTTTATAAAAGGTGCAGTGCTACTTTAAAGACAATATATGTTAAAATTCACAAAACATTAAGTGTAAAATTAATTACTTTTATAATTTAAATAAACTTTTATTTTTATTTTTTAATGTTCAATAGGGAAAGGAAACAGTTTGATCAACTTACCCAACTTTAACTTTTCTATACTTGACATCAACACTTCAATCACACTTTTTCGCTTCTCACATGAAGACATGTTCATCCCACTCTTTTGCTTCTCACAAGAAGACCTGATCTGTTCAGCTACAGAACGCTTTCTCTTTGGAGTGTTACATTTATCAGGAGTTAATGTCCTCTTCTTTGAAACTGTATTGCTTTCAACAGACCTTAGGTAATCAGAAAAAATAATTATAAGTACTTGCAAGATATCTGTCACTACCGGTAAATTTGAATCCATGTCTTCACAGTATATTTAATGCTACATATTACCAACAGACAATGTGAGGTACAAAGCATATTGGCCTGCAATTTAAGTTTACTGGTAATGAGCATTGTTTCATCATCGGCTCTACAAGTCAATCTAAAAACAAAATAACATATATTCTGTAAAAAATAGTGGTCCAGTACTAACAGAAACATAGTCCGGCTGGTCCTGATATGTGGTCCGGTACTACCACTACTAGGCATTACGTACTGAACCAGAACTCGGGTATACATATATTATATAATTATATATACTTGTCAGTATTTGGTGCAGTAGTGATGATTTCGTATACTACTTCATATCTGCATGTACAAGCACTAATGCACTGGGATCAAGTCTGATGATTAATAAATGAGATTCAGCTGCTCATAATCGACAAATGCATGATTTAGTTCGTCTTAACTACATCAGTCAATTGTCATGTGTACATCCCGATGCCAGCATGCTAAGCTTGTAATGATGTACAGGGCAGTGTACCATCTTATAGCTGTCCCTGCAGACATTTACTTAGTTCCCATGACAACAACCTACACAAGAGGGCATACTTAATGATTCACGATCCCACAGTCGAATGTTAATTGTCATCTACATTCCTTCTTCCCGAGTACCATCAGACTCTGGAACAGCCTTCCTGCTGGACTGATCGCAACTTCCAACCTACCATCGTTCAAGATGGGTTTGCGCGACGCCACGAGGTAATCATCATAGAACCCAGTTTTTAACATGTATATGATTTGATTTTAACTAAGTGCACTTGGTCCTCAACGCCACATGTACATACACTCAATTCGAGAGTTCCTGAGGGATGAATTACTTTGAAGAAGTACTTTTGACAAATTATACTCACCTTTTGAGGACAGTGAAAAGCTCCAAAGTTCTCCAACAATTTCGACATAGTTTTTCAATAACATGAATGAAAGGGAAATTAATGTTAATCAGATTTAAAATATCCGTGTTCTTCTTCCTCCCAGACAGTAAGTAAAAATCTCTGGCATAATTTCCACAAAGGTGGCATAAAGGGGCCGCCATTTTTATTTCATGTGAAAGTAGTTCCAAAATGGCGCCTTATTATGTCAGAGGTCTATTGCTTAGCATAAAGACCGAGGTGATCAGATTGATATTTGTTATCACTGACGATAATGCATGTTAAAGTTTTATTACAAACGACGATCAATCGTGTCTGTTTTCATATAGCATATATGGTATATGCCTCAGGCACTGAAATATGTACTTTTGTTAAATTCATTCGCTATATATGCTTTAGTTATTGACTATGTACATGGCGAAATTAGAAAAAAAGTGGGTGGGGTAGTCAATATGAATTTGACCAAATGCGGTTGTTTCACATAAGACATTGTATTATCATGTGATAATATGTATGTATACAATATCAAAAAATACTGCAGATAAGTAAATAGTGTTTTTATTAACATGCAGTTAGTGTTTACTTTTTAAAAAGGTTAACTACAAGTTGTCTAAAACACATTTACCTGTTAAAATAACATTGTAATTATCAACATGATCAAGTCCAATTATTTTTCTAGGTGCAACCAGTGTTAAAATTTTAAATAATATCTCCATTTGCTTACATTTTTCAAAAAATTAAGCACACTCAATCCAAAAATATAACATTTCCAATGTGTCCATTAATATAAAAAAAGTAGTTCCTATTACACACCAATATACTGTATGGTGGCTCATTGGTGATTTGCTTATGATCAAATTAATAAAGTATAGATATTTTTTTATTTCGTAACAATAAATCCCATATCCTGTTTTGTTTCATTGCTTTTATTATCATTTTATCGTCATTTACGTTAAATTTAATAAATAAAAAAATAAAATAAACGATAATTGCTCACTTCCGGTTGTAAACAAAAATGGATTTTTACGATCGTCGAAGATGTTTTTGTTCGAATAAAAAGAAAAAAACAGCGAAGTCTCTTTCGATTGGTGGGAATATTGATCACAAATATAGCAATCAGACCGCTTGTAATGTGTCAGAGCCAGTGTATCAATATCAAATGAAGAATCGACGAAGCGCGTTGGAAAAAGTGATCGAAAATTGGTTGTGTTCGAAGTTTTGTTGTCAAACCTAAAACGTTGTCAATTATGCAGAATAAGTTCTGTACCAGTTACTTATGACAGCATTGCTTAGAAAGGGTCAGGCGAATATGTGTATGTTGTGCGTCAGAACAGTGACTGTGGACATGTCAACAGAGTTGCCTATGGCAAAAAAAAAACACCATCAAAGATCTAAAAGAATGCCCTGTTATGCAGCCAACACAAAGCTAGGTAAGATAGTATTGATGACTATCTGTTGTATAACGTTGATTTTTTTATTAGAACTGATAGTAATTAGTTGTGATGAAACTGTTCAATTATCCAGAATTTAAAAAATGCTCAGCATATATATATATTTTTTGCTAGACTTTGATTGATGTTTGAATATATAGAATATCATTTTCGTGCAATCAAGACCAAATGGACGATCAGCTAGCCTAACCACTCTTTACGGGATCCTGGAAGCTTAACCTGTACTCGAGTACACCCATTTCTAAAAGTAGTTGATAACTTTCTCACATCAATCAGCGATGAGATACGAATGATATTTATAATTAGACACATTGTCTCATATCAACAAAATACATAAAACTAAAATGTAAACAAGTAGTAAGAATTGTTTTTATACACATCATGCATGTAGATACAATGATACAAGATACAATATATTGCAGTTAGAATGTTGTGTATGTTGATTTCAGTAATGCAGTTACACTGAAGACAGCGATTCACTGTTGGCTCTCTACTGTCTGGAGGTCTGTCAGGTCAACACACAGAGTAAGCCACATTTTCCTGTCGGGCAAGAAATGCAATGTTCTGTACAGTAGACACCGAATGGCACACACAAGACTTTGAAAGTTTAACATGTATGTATTTAATAATTTATAATTGATTATTTGCATTGAATTTTACGCTGTTTTTAATGTGACAATTGTTTTGATGCCCTTACATGTACACAAGGAATTATATAGAGCTATACAAGTCCATGATGTACATAGTCATTGGGTTTTTGTAGATATGCAATGGTTTAACCAGGACTAGATACCCATTATCTGTCATTATCTCTCTGCCATATTATGTTCTATTATAGAATGCAGTCAGATACATCTGTGTTGATGTTTAGTTTCATATTTAACAATCAATACAAAACTTCCGGGCTACCTGTTTATGACAAACCCTCTTTAATGAATCAAATTGGTTTATACCAACTTATTTTAGCTAGATTGCAAAGAAAGCTCTGAGCTTTTATTAAGCGCTCTTGAGTCCGCTTCCCAAAGTAGAACCAGTCCTGCGTGTTGCTTTTTCAGAGGCACTGGGTCGAGCTTGGGATCAAACCCGCAATCTTTGGCATGAGCTGCCAACACTATCTACGAAACTACTGTCTCACTTTGAGTATTTTGAGAATTTGTGTTTACAACAGTGAGGTCAGTTATTTTGGGACATTAGGATGAGCAAAAAGTGACATGAAGAAGATAAAGAGAAAATAATAGTATTCAATTATTAGTCACTTCTTGAAAATATTACGGTTGCTCAAAGCAGTCTCAAATATTAACAGTACTTTATTCTGTATTTGTAGTACGTAATGGACTACATCTATGAGAGCTGCAGTGGAAGTCGAGTCTTCACAAACATTTACCACCCATGTTATACCAGGATTGCCTATACCATCAGAAGGTTACTGGTATAGTGATGATGATTCTGGAACTATGTGTGAAATAGTGTGAAACCAGTCTACATTCAAACAGCAATCCAGAAACTTTGTAAATGACTAGAAAAGAATTCTAAAGTCGTATTAGTAGCTTACAATGGAAGATGATTTTATTATCCAGTGGTATATGACGTACCAACAATACAGAGCAATTTTCAAGTATGTATCAGGATTAATTATTCCCTGACAATGTTAAGGAAACAGTTTCCAAGTCATTCACATAAAAAGGTAGACCTTGTGAAATTGTTGTGCAATATCAGCTACAGTGCACAAAATGCCAATTCGTAGTCACTTGGGCAACTCCTCAAATAATTGACACCGAAAGAGCTCCTATCCTACAGTTTCGCTCCAAATAAAAACAATTTATAAACATTCTGGTGAGGATGGACTGAGAGGCATATTTCCTGCCAATAATGGTGGTGGTGTACCACGGATCACCAAAGCAAAAAAGTATTAGATGAGGTTATATCAAAGATGGCTATATATTTCAATAAAAGACTCTTTATGACTTGAAGTGTGTGTGTCAAGTGAGGGGGTGGGGGTTCTATTCTGTTATACTCATAATGTGAGCTTTTTTACATAGTATTAATATTTAATAGTTTATGTCATACTATGTTTGTTTTGAAATTGACACTATTCGCAAGATAAATAATTTAAGTGTTTAAGCACGAGAATGAATCCGTGTAATGGGGTGGGGGTGGGTGGGGTTCTGATTCCATGTTCTATTTTCTAATAAAAAGTACATATTATAAATTGCTACTTCTGTATAATGTGGGAACATCTTTATTTCAATAATATTTGTCATTATAGTTTTTGTATCAAAACTTGGAAACATTAACATTACTTTTAAGATAAACATTTATTTCTATAGAAGTGCTGATTATGAAATTTTGACCCTATCATATTAAAAAAACTATTGAGAAACAAACGGACGGTAAAACTTCCTAATCTTTTGATATCATATGTGGAATAGTATATATATATAAAAGTTAGTCATGTAGTATTGTTGCCCCAACAGTAGAATGGATTCTCTACACTTTTATTTTAGAACAACTTTTTTCAAAACTATCAAAAATATGGATTTCTCCTGTCCGTTAGATTACAAATGAGTTGATTTTAGATTATTTTTTTCAATTTAATGTTGCATGCTCATATTTTTTCTTAAAACAAATGCTTTTAGAATACACTGTTACTGAAAAATGTAAAAAATATTAAAAATAAATAAAATTGTAGCAATTTTACCTATTTTGGACTTTGTAATTTTTTTACGGCCTTTTGAAAATGGGATATGGTAAAGTAAATGCGGATAACTTTTTTTTTAGACGGTAAAAGTTTCTAAAAATTTGGAAATTAGTCAGTGATATTATATAGTTTATAAAAATAAAAGGCTTTAAAAGATTTGAAATATAGCCCATTACGGTCCCACTACCTTAACAACAAATTGTAAGACATAAAGAAACAATATCTTTTTCAAATTTTATGATTGCTCATGAAATCATATTACTTATAAAAATTGTTTCAATACCGGTAATAACAGCAAGTCTTGATATCTTAATATTTTGATAACCCAAAACATATTTATAGTGAGCGAGAATATATCAGTTAAATAAGTAAAACAAGTATTGACATCATTGTAATTGTACATATTTTACCAATTATACTTCTAGGGGAAGATGCTTCCATTGGGTTCACCAAAAACTAATGATTTGAGATAGTCGGTATTTGCCTTATTACTTTTGCAAATACTGTGTAACTGTGAAATAGGACAATATTCCTCAACACTGTAGTTTGATAGCAAATTCACAACAATTACTGCACCATAGTTTATATTCATTTCATTTTATATTATACAGATGGAGATGATGATGTCACATTGATATATATATCTTATATTGTAAGTGCACAAATACATATATTCAATGTTACTGTAGAATACCGATATGACTTCTGATGAAAACACTTCAGTATATAAGTTTTAAACAGCAAGCACAACAAATCACAATCACTGATGTTGTAGAATGAGACAGAGTACGACTGCTATGCTGATGACGACACTTCAGTATATAAGTTTTAAACAGCCACCATGACAATTCACATTCACTGATGTTGTAGAATATCGAGACAGAGTACAACTGTATATACTTTGATACAGCAATCACGACAATTAATATTCAACACTGCTGTACAGACACAATACAGCTGGATGTAAAGATGATCAATGTCACTTTGGTATTTAACTTTGAAATGGTAACCTAGACTGACTTCTTTCACCACTGTGACTTTCCACTCTGATTACAAGTTACATGCACATGGTTGTCTTTATGTTAAATATTTCAAATGTTAATACATATTGGGTACATTACATATCAATGAAGTAAACAGAACCACTTGTAAAGTAGGCATGCAGGTTTTCAACTTCACATGGTTCGTTTTCGTTATCATACTGCACCTCATATACAGCTGTTCTTCTGCCGTCTCTTCCTTTCAGAACCATTGAACCATTGGGTTTTCTTTGCACCTATTTCCCACTTGTGTCTGATTCGCCTTCAAACAAAGTTGGTGCACACGTTCCTCCTGGTACTCTGTCTCCCAGTTAGGAATAGAATTGTAGAATTGTATGTGTAATTAAAATACCAGTAGCAGTATAACACATAAAAAAAAATACTTTTTTAATATTCATATTTCCTCTTACCAGACCAACCATGTTTTTTACTACCGACTTGAAAGTTTTTTTTGCTTTGGCAAAAACAACCAAGTTAACCTTACTGTTTGCAAATAAAAAAAATAATCTTAAATTTAAGAACTAACTTTGTTACAGTTTTATGGATATTGGATACATTGAATCATTTAAAGCTATTGGCATGTCAAAATGAAAGTAATTAAGATGTTTTTTTAATTCAGTTAAAAACAATATTTATTATTAGCTAAGATGAAATTGATCATGAAAAAGGTATATTGTCGCGCTCGTCTTTTTTGCTATTTCATTTTTAAGATGATACCTATACATCAAAGTGTAACATTTTGTGAATTTTGATGAAAAGTTAGTCATTGGGATATCATTGTATTATACATGTGAAACTGAACTGAAAATGAGCATCATAATGATAATGGTTAATCAACATAATATTATCTTTGAAAAAATACACTGCAAACTGAGTTTTTCTTTTAAATACTTTTGATTTAGAAAATAAAACATCACTTATACCCTGCCCACTTGTTATGTTTTTTTAACAAATATAATACAAGTTTGCCTAAGAGTTCATTCATACCCGACAAGGACTTTCTTGTATTTTTACTGGTTAAGAATTATTCATCCTACACACGTGCACAGACGTATCCTACCCTCCTTGCGCTTTGACATAACACCATTCATAAAATCCACCCCTACGATATATTCATTCACAAATACTATGGAATCTTTGCTTTACTATTAAAAATAAACCGGAATAATAATCTTAAACATGAGCTGGCGGAGGGACAGCACGCTCGACTATTCAAATATTTGTAACCAATAAAAAAAATCCAAGCAAACAATAGTAACTGTTGTCTAACTGACTCAATTGAGTAGGCAAGCAATACCGTGTAAGAAGTTTCAATCCAATACATGCAAAGGGTGTTGAGTTTCAATCAAACACTTTGAGTGTTTGTTGTGATATATTCTTGCATGCAAAACTTAAACTAGATTTTCAAAGTTAAACAAGGGCAATAATTTGCATTATATTCATGCAAGAGTTATCTTACTTAGTTACTGTAGTAGGTTTGGTGAATGGGAAGTGTTGTGTAAAGTTTCAAGCCGATACATGCAATGGTTACTGAGATAGGGACTTGAATGCAACACTTTAAGCAGGGTGTGATGCCGATGCCTGGGTGAGTAGAATAGCTCTCTTTTTATTCTCATAATAGTTGAGCTTAAAATCACACAGTTAGGGTTGTATACAAGAAAATGTATCTTTCATGGGTTTGAGGTGTGGTTGGAAAATTTCATCCCTCAGTTATAATAACTGTTATCTCTCGAGATGGAATTTTCCATCTGCACTTCAAACCCAAATCAAAAGTTGTTGAACCAGTGTGATTTGTCCACAAATGCCTCCCTCACACTCACCCCCAGCATGGGTTAAAAGCACACTTTAAAAACTTATCACTGAAAGTTGAAGCCATTGACCTTAAGATATTTTACATGTAGCATTGCATGTGCTGAGGTTTGTGAAATCCAGGTCTCTAGGATTAAATTTGGGACTGTCATTGTTAGCACAATTTAAGAAGTATAAATTTCAAAAAAATTCGTAATAAAACTCTTTATAACCTTTGGTTAACTCATTGATATTTATTACCCAAAGCCACATAGATAAGTGCGATAACTGTCCTTGTTTTTGTTGATTTCTACATTATCTGCCACATGGATGGCGTGTATATGAGATGTACTTTAATACAAAACAGTTTAAATAAAATGTAAAATAAAAAATATTTCCTACCTAGTCTACCAACCCTTTATTTTTTAGGCATGTTTGCGAAAACACAGGTATCTTTTTTTTTTAGGTATAATCTTAAATCTAATATAATTATGGAAATGTGTAGTTCTTAACTGATTTACAAAAGTATTTATATTATTTAGATAAAACCCAATCATAGTTAAAACATTGCAACTGGAGCTCTTAATAAGAGCCTGTAAATGATGTATGAGTGGTGTTAATAAAAATCTTTGTATGTACATGAATAATCGTTAAAAAATAGTTTACTCAAACTTTGATTAACTATCCAAAGTAGACCAAACTCAGTAGTGCATTATCATTCGTACAATGTTTCGTTCTGTTTAGTTTTTACCAATTGGTGGAGAAGCTGTTTGAAATATAAATCACAATTCACTGTGCCATATATTGAACTCTGGATCAGAAACAAACACACACAAACGTATCAAAGAACCATCCAATGAACAATTTGTTCAATTCTATATCAGTGGTTACAGAGAAAAATATATTAAAAAATTGTCCAATCATAAATTATTATTGACATTTGCAGCATTTTGGATGTCGTAATGAAACCAAACTAGATACAGAAACATAAAGGGAAATTCCTGTAAATATTGGTTAAATTTGTCAAAGTGGATTTAAAATGTAAAAAGTTTGCAGACGACAACAACAAAGGATGCCATATGATAGCAAGACCTCACATAGCCATGTGAGTTTATGAAAAAGATCCATTGGAAACATGAAAGCCATGTGTTAAACAATTGATATTTTAAGAATTGTACCCTTTTTGGGTAAAACATACCACATGTGTACTTGCAGTGCTAGTGCTTGACTAAGCGCATGCTGTCTCCTCAGATTGAGTCACCTGAACATTTGTACCAGAAACAGTATCAGACTGAAATATAAAAGACACATTTATAACAGAAGTTTGTATCAATTTATACTGTACTCAATGAGCATATATTTCAAATAATTCATGACCATATTAATTTGTTTTACGGTACTGACCAGCCTTTGTTAGCTCAGTTGGTATCACACCTGGCTATCATGAAATAGTGCAAAAACAGATGACAGTATGACTATGTAACATGTGCTTTTCAGAACTATGTGAGCAAATAAATACATGTACGTGAATATTTATGTCAAACATATATGGATTTTTTTTATAAAAATAATGTATTAATGATTTACTGCAATAAACGAAGCATTGTACATTGAAGAACGCAACGTTTCATTAGCATTCTTTATTAATTTTATACATGTTTTGTTCTATCAAGTTTACTTAACGAACTTTTTTTTCAATAGTACACACATTGTGAATATCAGATTGCAAGAAACTTAAACCCGAGAGTTATCTACTCTTACCCAAATACACTGCTTTTAGTGACATGATTACATTGTCTATTATTCATGCATTTTTTACAACAAAATATCATTGACAATGAATCCATGAGTTGAAAAACACATTAATTGTCAAAAATAAAGTTGAACATTGTGGATATACTTATGATATTTTCAGTTATAAGAGCCGGCTAAGACAAATATTTTATGAACAGTAAACGATATATGACAGTAACAGACATAAAGAAAGAAGCTACAATGATAAACACACCTCAACCTCAATAAAAGGTATTACTTCCTTGTCGGAAACGGAAATACGGCTTGAACCCAGCTTCTGTGCTATGCTATTAATTGTCAAAATATCCCTCACACAGAATTGTGACCCCCTATAGAATAACGACCCCCTAACCCTAACCCAAACCCTAACCCTAACCCATCTAAGGTACACTTACAACATAATTATCCCCTGCCGATAGACATCGGAGGATAATATGGTAATGGCACCCGTCCGTGCGTGCGTCCGTGCGAGCGTCCGTGCAACAATTTTGTGACCGCAACTCCTCATTCATTATTGGATGGAATCGATTCAAACTATCAGGGATTACTACTACTAATGCTTAGTTGTGGAGGAAGAAACAAATCTTGGAATTGCTCAACCCGTTCTGGAGTTATGGCCCTTTTTTCCAAATGACATCGGCGGGAGATATGGCTGTCATTCGACTGCATTCCTTGTTTTTTTTCTAAGAAGTGGTCCTGGCTTCCCTGGTTTCTTTAAAAACACATTACAACTTTATATATAAGTCGTGACGGGTATCGTAACAGAAACTTAGTTAACATATTGTGCAATGGCTTTGACTGTTATAAAGGGGTATAATTATTGCTCAAGACGTGTTACTTAAAAGCTCTTGAAAAGTGACAAAAATCACCCAAATCTCCAGGGGAATGCCTATATTTCAATATTATACTGAAATTCGAAAAACATCTTATTGTCATGGGCGTCACAGGTCATAAAACATGGGACTTCCCCACAACCGATTTGCATATTTTATGCCTTATATTGATATTATTGTTGACTTTTTCTACTTAAAAACGACTGAAAAGTGACAAAAATACCCAAAATCCAAAGAAGGATGTCTCTTCAACAATATACTAAAATCTGAATAAATTCTAACGACGAGGAGCGTCACAGGTAATAAAACCACTGGGCTACCCCACACCCGTTTCGCCTATTTTTGGAGGTATATATGAGTGACATATAGGTGACATCACTCTCAGGGGTGGCATAAAACATTATGCTTTTCCACGTATAAATTGCCTTTTTACAATCTTGCACTCCAGAAAATGAACTATTTTACCGTCAAGGGCATTTTTTCGTAATGAGCCCGCGAACCCATGCTATTACGAAATTAGTGCAACATGTAGGATGCAATAACAAAATGATGTTTCCTCTAAAATTTCGGACAAAATCACCATTACTATAAGTTCCAGAATGCTTACACTACATTGTACAGAAGGTAAATTAATAAGTATACATGTATGCGTAACATAATTATACGTTATACCTTGCATATAATGCGATGTCACAAAGTTACAAGGCTGTTAAAGGTACTGTCTCACCGAATCTTGGAACAATCTTGGAAAAATGAAACTTAAGCCTGTTGAAGCATGAAACTTTTATAGGTAACAAAAAGATTTAGATCTAAAACATGTTCTAAACAAAAAGTCATGCACCTTTAAAGCAGGAGTTTCGTGATCTATGTTCTAAGTATGTTCTACCGTGTATCTTGAAAGTTGCAGGGGTTTCAAGTTGCAAAAGGATTCCTTTATATATCCCTCTTCCATTAGGTCATCTGTTTCTATTGGCAAAGGTTTGATACTGCGAAACAATATCCCTTTGGTGAGACCTTTGACCTATCCACTTTAATAAGCAAGCGCGCTACCATTGCGCCACCGAGGCTCACAAAAGTGGTAAGTATTTAAAAGAGGATGCGTAGTTCGGCCTCAACCGGGATAGCTGGCTTTTAAGATGCTTTGTTATGCCACCGCAATTCGAAGAATAGAGTGAATTAAGGTGGCTTGCCAGTCTTCTTTGACGTCGGTCGACGTAAAAATGGTCGAAAAGTAAAGATATCGTATTGCCCTGATATTTGGTATTCATATACAAGGACACCTCCCCTTCATTTTGTACGATTCAGATCTTTTATATTCCTTTTTTGTATAGCAAAGGGCTGTTTCGTACAATTAATTAATGAAAAATTGAAGTATCTGGAGTAAAATTGGCTTATTTTTTTTTCGCTGGATTAATTTCAAAAACAACATTCGGATGCTCTTGACAAGGGAAACAGAATGATATAAGTCAGTGTTGTTAATCGGAAATTTCATAAAATGTCACTATGATGGGCGTTAAATGTTTTAAAAATTGCGCGATTCTTTTGATCTTAGAGTAGCACCATACGGGCTTCGGTGAACAATTTGGTCGACGGAAAACGATTCAATTTACTAACGACTTACGCAGTCTTTTTGCTAGGAAAATTCCGAACAAGTTTATGAAATTAAAAAAGAGGTCTTTCCGTGAAATATTTCATGACTAGAATCATTTCAGATGACTAATAAAAGATGATTATACACTGTTTGTAAACAAAACCAAATTATCTTCCAGCCTAAATATCGGTTCTCTCTATTTCTATAGTAACCTTAAAACGACTAAGGTATATCTTCTATTATTGTAATACTTCTCTTTAAGTACAATAATGATAATTCAAATGAAAACCCTTTTAAATTTCATTTTTCAATAGAAGTACGTTTATTTCTTAGCGGGGCCTCTAAGTTATACTGCTGTTGTGTCCGCTGTAGACGCAGCAGCAGCAGAAACAACAACAACAACAACAACAAATATAAGCAATAGAAACACGACAGTGACTTGAATTGATACAGAATATGTTAGTAATAGGTTAGGTGGGGGGCGGGAGTCAATATTTTATAGATAAAATCGGGGGGGGGGGGGGGGGGGGTCATTATTTTATAAGGGGTGTCAGTATTTTATAGAAAAGGACTCATTATTCTATAAACATAATGACCGGGGTCATTATTCTATGGGGGTCAGTTTACAACGTTACACCGGCTCCTTTCCATAGTGCAGTATCTACATATACCACTGTTTACCTGGTGAACGTTCACATTGTATTTGAATGTACACGCTGATTACTGAGCGCTCGTTTTATGCGTTGGGCTGGTGGTCTAGCGAACGCTCGTTGTGACATTGAGCTACTGTGGTACTAAGCAAGTGCATATCAAAGCACGCTTTTGAACGATATTTATGTTTTTTTTTAGTTGATCGTCCTCTACGTGCAGTTGCAGATCCAGAATTTCAGTTTAGAGGGGGCGCGCATGTGCGGATCCAGGAATTGATGTTAGGGGTGGGGGTTGGGGTGGAGGGAGGGGGTGGGGCAGTAAATATACTTAAGTGAATGTATATACATTTATAACTAAATTCTTTAAATTAAAGATAAACATAATAACACGTTTACCTTGATTTTTACATTAACATTTTTATTTCCAAAAAAAATGTCGATAGGCAGGCTCGAACGTTAGACCTCTATATTGACAGGCGCACGCCTTACCTAATACGCTACTGCACCACTTAGATTTGTATTAGACTTAATCATAACACATCACTATCTTGTTAGGAGCAGGCCGATGGCATATTGTTTTTTCTGGCCAACCTCCGTTTTTATTTTGGAGTAGAAACACTTCTATTATTATTATGATACAATCCTTCACCACGTATAATTTTACACTGTCACCGTTGATTCACAATCCAGTCGTTAAGAATCAAACCTTTTACCGATTTCGCATGTACATTGTTTCCACCCAGTAGCTCGGATATAGCTCCACTATGTAAAATGGCTGCTAAATGACAGCGAAAAACAAGGTAAATTCGAATGTCTTGGTCATATTATATTCACCGTCTACCAAACTATAGAGGACAGTGTTTTTGCATAGCACGCATTTATTATTCATTATCTTATCAATATATATCAATATTTCAAGGAATTAACGATTGTTTACGCAGTATTTGCTTTCGAAAAAGACGTATGTATGTGGTCTAATTTTCCGCTTGGTTTTGTTCGGATGGAAATAAGCCTGATATGATAAGGGTGTGGATTGACAGGTTTTTTTTATTATTTGGATATCTAATCTGCTGTCCTTAACGGGAGACACAAAAATAAAAAATGTCAAAAGGCTCCTCAGAGACATGCAATATGTCGCACTAGATGGAAATAATGAGACGTTAAGGGGCTAGTCTCACCCATATTACGGCGATTAAATGAGACTAGTACTGAGCTAGTGAGCGCTCGTTATTGAGTGGGCTGCATTGAGCCACTGAGCGCTCGTTTCAATCGTACATACTCGGCAAATTCCGTCATCTTCGGTATTAGACCTCGTAAATAATTGTAGGAATACACCAATTGGTAATTTGTCCCGGCGAGTTACTTCCCGTTATTATCGTAAACAAAAATGGCTGACTTTTCGACGTGCATTCAGTATTCTTTGGACATAATGGAAATTAAACATTCTTTGAAAAAAAGCAGCTTGAAGCGTTGCAGAATATCTTCAGTCTCCATTTTGAATGTAGTCCGGCCATATGTGTTAGTCTGGTACTCGGCAGAAAGGCCGGGTCACAGCAATATGGCGGCCCCCGTATTATTTCCGAGGTTATTACGTAGTAATAGCCAAGGTGTTCCGAGTGCGCTCGTTTATGTGTAAATGAGCTCTCGTTTATGTCAGTGAACTTTCGTTTATGTCAATGAGCTATTGTGCACTTGTTAATTACATTGAGCCACTGAGCGTTCACACTGACGTGTATTATAATTAAAATGTCTGGCCAAACGAACTGTTGTATATAATATAAATATGTTAGTTTTTTTTATTAATTAGCTGATTCTCTGTCTATTACTGAGGGACCCACACGAATCATTTGTAAGAATCAAACCAATCAATAGTTTGAGCAGTTAGCTCAGTTCAAATTTAGAAATTGTTATTGCTGTGTGTATATACATATATTACGCTATTGTGTTGCACACTGCGAGCACTAACATAGCTCCGCCACGTTACAAATTTGGTGGCAGCGGTGGGATCACATATGATCAGCTCAATTTAACACTGAGCGTTTAGTGTTATAATCTTTTTATTATTGTTTTTATATGCAGTTGTTCTTGTTGTTTGATAATATTTTAGTTATTTTTGTACAATGGAGGAGCTCGATAAAAGTATTAAAGAATTGGATGCTCTAATAGCTTCATATGAAAATGAGCTCAATGTTAGTATAGGGATGTCATCCGCATTAGGGCATTCCACCCCTAAGCAAGTTAAGCTACCGAGTGAGCAAAGAAGATCTGATACAGGCTATTAAACTGAGGCAGATTCTATTGAGATACACCCCAAACACGGGTTTAGTGCAGTCACCAGTGCAAAAAAACGAAGTCAGTTACGTTTTAAATGCCTTTGAGCCAAACTGAGTAGTCAGATGATGAAAAGTATGATTTGAGCAAATACTTGATCAAAGATCTTCCGTCGGTTAGTGAGCCAGGCATCACGTATAGAAAGACAAAGGCAGCTCAGCAAGTTGATTCATTACCGGTAAAGGAGTGTAGCAACAGCGATAAAGGAGCTCCTGCTCCATGCAAGGCTCTACATATAAAACCAGCAACGTATGACGACACTTCGTCATGGTAAGATTACAAGACCCATTTTGATGCATGCTCAAAATCAGGGAAATGGTCTAATGATGAAAAGGCTCTATATCTTGCTGTGTCGCTGAGAGGACAAGCTTAAGCAATGTTGGGTGATATGTCGGGTGAAACTCAAATGAGCTATGATGAGCTAGTTATGGCCTTGAATGATAGGTTTGCACCTGCAAACCAGATGGATCTGTACAGGGTACAACTCAGAGAGAAGGCAACGAGCTACAGAAACTCTGCTTGATCTGGGACAAAATATAAGGAGACTTACTCACCTTGCGTATCCCACAGCGCCTCGTGAAGTAAAGGAGACGTTAGCCAAGGAGCAGTTTATTGATGCGCTCGTTGATTCAGATATGAGTTGAGAATTAAGCAGACTCGACCCCTCCACCTGAACGGGGCTATACGTCGTGCAGTTGAGACTGAAGCTTATATGAAAGCGGAGCAGAGGAATAAAAATTTAAAGGACATTTTTTTTTTAAACTTATTTATTTTAATCGATTGTGAAACAAGTTCTTACAACTTAGACAAATCACGCTCGAAGTCTTCCTGGGTAGAACCAGTACAAAGCATATGCGGAAAAAGTGTCAAGGACACTACACATAGCCGTAGCGGAGGATCGAACCCACGACCCTCCGATCATGAGTTCGGTGCTTTACCACTGGACCACGCGCTCCACAAAGGACCCTAAAGGACATTTGAGACTTGTAGGGACTAATTCTGTATCTGAGCCGAGTGAACTTCAACAAATATTGAGCAAGATGGAAACCCTGCAGAGGACCTTAACCTGGACTGACTGAGATGAAAGAAAAACAAAGAAGCCCATGTGCAGTAGCTAAATCATAACAAAAGCCAAATACACATAAAACGATTTTAAATGTTATAACTGTTATCAAAGGGGACGCTATAAACGTGAGTGTACAGTTACACCGACATGGAAACGCAAATCTCCATTAGATACAAGTAAAGCAAAGAAAATTGGTGATGCAGGCGTGTATGTGAACGAATTCATCGGTCAAATGAAAGTCAAGCTGTTGATCGGCACTGGGGCTATTGTGTCAATTCTGTCTGATGAAGTTACAAAAAGATGCAACTTTTAAAAGAGCCACCACTTTCATTGCAACACGTTCAACGCAAAATTTTGTCAGCAAATAATGAGCCACTGAATGTTATGGGTAAAACTCATGTCCCAATGAGACTCGGTGATAATACATATCAGCAGGAAATACTTGTTGCAGAAATTTCTGTTGATGGTGTGTAAGGTTCAGACTTTATGACGAAGAACAAATGCGTTGTTGACATTGTTGTTTAAATGTTGAAGACACAACTGTACCAATGCTCTTTGAAGGTTCATTTGGTTGTTATAAGATTGCATTGGGCGGAACAATCAACATACCACCAAGATCTGAAATTATTGCGAGTGGTAATTTATGTTTACCAACGGGAGCCAAATCTCCTATTGGTATAGGCATAGTTGAGCCCAATGCCAGATTTATGAAGTCTGACCGCGGACTAGTAGCTAAAACTCTCGTCATTTGCAACAATGATGTATCTTTAATGTTTATGAACGTAACATCACAAGTACAAACCATATATTCCATATATTGTTGCACCGTTGAGCTCAATGGAGCAGGTGGTTAATAATGAGCAAGGCAATTGTAAAACAAGTGTTAATCAGTTACCATTACCACTTCAGACATTACTTGAACAATCAGGTAAGGGACTCACTAAATCCCAGAAAACGAGCTCGCTCAGCTGTTAAAGAAAAATAGTTTTCTTTTCGCAAAAGATGACAGCGATTTAGGCAAAACAAATATCGTGAAACATAGTATAAATACTGAAAGTATACGACCGATTAAGCAGCGTCTTCGTCGTATACCAGTTTACTTGCAGAACGAAGTAGACACACACGTAGA
The DNA here is from genome assembly GCA_029582155.1 of Panopea generosa. Lineage (NCBI taxonomy): Eukaryota > Metazoa > Mollusca > Bivalvia > Adapedonta > Hiatellidae > Panopea > Panopea generosa. The sequence continues at coordinate 21,423,763 of CM055896.1, read as the reverse complement.
TGATATTTAGATATAAATGTTATTGAGCCCTCAACAAGTCCATGGGCATCGGCAGACGTCCTCGTAAAGAAAAAGGACGACACAACAAGATTCTGTGTAGGTTACAGAAAGCTCAATATGCACACAGTCAATGATGCGTATCCCCTCCTTCGCATTGATGAGTCAATGGATCATTTGTCAGGTGCATGTTGGTTCTCCACACTTGATCTATGCTCTGGGTATTAGCAAGTTGGAATGGAGCAATCAGATAAAGGGAAGACAGCATTTGTTACAAAGCGTGGTCTTAACCAGTTTACTGTCATGCCATTTGGCTTATGCAATGCCCCAGCGGCGTTTGGGCGTTTAATGGAGACAGTTTTAAATGGTTTGAAGTGGGAAATATGCCTGATATATCTTGATGATATAATTGTAATGGCAAGATCATTTGAGGAAATGCTCACCAACTTACAGATGGTGATCAGCTGGGTTAAAGTTAAAGGCAAAGTAATGTCATTTATTTGCAAAAGAAGTTGTTTTTTTGGGCCACATCATAAATTCAGAAGGAATTCAAACTGACCCAAAGAAAACAAAATCCAAAACTGTGACAGAATTGCGCTCATTTTTAGGTCTCTGTAGTTATTACAGAAGGTTCATTAAAGATTTCGTAAATATTTAAAAGCAATTACACAAACTCATTGAAACGTCAAACAAGTTCATATGGTCGCGTCAGTGCCAAGAAGCTTTTGATACCATAAAATTAAAATTAGTACAATCATAAATTTTTACCCTACCTGCTTTCAGCAAAGAATTTATTTTAGATACTGACGCTAGCGATCTGGCTATCGGGCAGTATTGTCTCAAAATACGGAACATGGGAAGAAAGGTATCGCATTCGCAAGTAGGGCATTGTCAAAATGCGAACGGAAATATTGTGAAACTCGAAAGGAGTTATTAGCTGTCGTTTACTTTGTCAAATACTTCCGTCACTATTTGTATGGGAAACATTTTAATGTTAGGTCAGACCATAGCTCATTGAAATGACTTATACACTTTGAAAACCCAGAATAAACTTTAAAAACCCAGAAGGACAATTAGCCAGGTGAATTGAAGTCCTGGGAGCATAAGACATGACAATTGTTCATCGAGCTGGGCCACAACACAGAAATGCTGATGCACTGAGCAGACACTCTTGTGGGCAGTGTACCGGAAAAGAGGATAACGCTAAAAGTCCGAGCAGTCAATTCTGCACATGTAGAACTCGATTCAACAGTAGAATCGCAATCATTAAAATACTTACAGCATAGTGATGCTGATATAACCAATGTACGACAATGGCTCAATGCAAAAGAAAAGCCAATCACCCGTGAATTAAATGGTAGTAGTGTCATGTGCAAATCTTTGTGGTCACAACGACAAATGCTGGTAGTACAAAACGATATGTTGTATCGTAAATGAGAAGACCAAAAATGTTGTACACTTCAAGCAGTTATACCAAATGGTGAAAGAAGACATGTGTTAGAGATGTGTCACGATCACAAATCACCTGGCCACCTGGGTATTACAAAGACGCTCAGTAAGATTCGACAATCATTTTATTGGCCAGGTCTGCAGGGTGATGTAAGACAGTATATAGCTGGTTGTGAGAAGTGTACGAAAAGTAAAAGCTCGGGTAAGAAACCAAGAACACCAATGCAGTTGGATAGCTCAGGAACTTCAATGCAGATAATTGCATTAGATTTGTTAGGGGAGTTGCCTGTAACGGCTCAAAGCAATAAGTACATTTAAGTAGTTTCGTTCTATTATTCGAAATGGACAGAAGCGTTCGCTCTCCCAAATATGGAAGCGATCACCGTAGCTGAGGTAGTGGTAAAAGAAGTTATCGCCAGATTAGGGGTAACCTCTGTGATCAATTCAGACCATGGAAGGCAGTTTGCAGGAAAAGTCTTCACAGAAATGTGCAACTTTATTCACGTTAAAAATACTAAAACAAGCCTTATCACCCGCAGTCCGATGGGATGGTGGAACGGTTCAATAAGACTCTTGCAGAAATGCTCAGTGCGTATGTGAATGAACACTTCACATACTGGGATGAGCATTTACCATTTGTCATGATGGCATATCGGTCAACGGAACAGGAAACTACTGGTTGTAGTCCAAACTATCTGATGTTTGGGAGAGAGGTATCAACACCTCCTGATATAATGTACGAGATGCCCCCAAGTGTAAAACAGATACCCGCGAACAAATGGACATGGAAACTAAAAGAGAAAACGGAAGCTGCCCATTCATTTGTAAGGAAAAATGTCGACCGAGCAATGTTAAGACAGAAAACAATTCATGACCAAAAGTTAAATTGGCAAGTGTTCAAGCCAAACGAAGAAGTAAATGTATACTTCCAAAGATACGTACCTGGTCATTCTCGCAAATTTACTAGTTTCTGGAGAGGTCCCTATAAGGTGATTGAACAATGTACAGATGTTACATATAAAGTACTTTGTGGTCCTCGCGATTCGCCGCAGGTCATTAATGTTGACCGTATGCGTAAAAAGAAGGCGCAGGTCTTGGCGAATGAAATATTGGAAAGTAACAGTGAGAATTGTCAAGAGTTTTATGACCATGAACTCAGTCATGAAGAGAAAGTTCAGACTCCACCCGAATCAAGTGTAGGGAAAAACGAGTAAGAGCGAAACCTGCGTGTTGTCTGATTATGTAGAAGACTTTTAAATGTGTTGATAATGAGGAGTTTAGCTCTATGGTTCAGTTAGAGTGTTTGTAATTTTTTTTATTCTTCAATACATAATAGTTCATTTTTTTATTTTGGAAGTAATTAGTTATGATGTTTATTGTATTTCATAGTTGTCTATTGCTTTTATACCGTATATGTGAGTTCAAGGATATTTGAGACGATGTTGTTAACAGTGCAAGAGATAGGAAATCTTTGGAATATATAGTGCATTCATATTCATGATATAGTTGTTGCAGTTGTTAATTTTATTAATTTTATTATTTTTAACAGAAGGTCTTGCAGGACGCAAGAAATTGAGGCGTGGGTAATGTGATATTTTCAGTTATAAAAGCCGGTGTAACGTTGTAAACTGACCCCCATAGAATAATGACCCCTGGTCATTATTTTATATAGAATAATGATACCTTTTCTATAAAATACTGACACCCCTTATTAAATAATGATCTCCCCCCTCCCCAATTTTATCTATAAGATATTGACCCCGACCTAACCTATTACTAACATTCTCTTTATTAATTCAAGTCACTGTCGTGTTTCTATTGTTTATATTTGTTGTTGTTGTTTTTGTAGTTGTTTCTGTTGTTGCTGCTGCTGCTGCTGCTGCATCTACAGCTGACACAACAGTAGTATAACTTAGAGGCCCCGCTAAGAAATAAACGTACATCTATTGAAAAATGAAATTTAAAAGGGTTTTCATTTGAATTATCATTATTGTACTTAAAGAGAAGTATTACAATAATAGAAGATATACCTTAGTCGTTTAAAGGTTACTATAGAAATAGAGAGAACCGATATTTAGGCTGGAAGATAATTTGGTTTTGTTTACAAACAGTGTATTATCATCTTTTATTAGTCATCTGAAATGATTCTGGTCATGTTTTCTTGATAGAAATTGAAATCATCCTTTAGAAATAAGGGTAATGGAAGGGGGGTACATAAAGGAATCCTTTTGCAACTTGGAACCCCTGCAACTTTCAAGGTACACGGTAGAACATACTTAGAACTTAGATCACGAAACTCCTGCTTTAAAGGTGCATGACTTTTTGTTAAGAACATGTTTTAGAACTAAATCTTTTTGTTGCCTATAACAGTTTCATGCTTCAAGTATTTCAACAGGCTTAAGTTTTATTTTTCCAAGATTTTTCCAAGATTCGGTGAGACAGTACCTTTAACAGCCTCGTAACTTTGTGACATCGCATTATATGCAAGGTATAACGTATAATTATGTTACGCATACATGTATATACTTATTAATTTACGTTCTGTACAATGAAGTGTAAGCATTCTGGAACTTATAGTAATGGTGATTTTGTCCGAAATTTTAGAGGAAACATCAATTTGTTATTGCATCCTACATGTTGCGCTAATTTCGTAATAGCATGGGTTCGCGGGCTCATTACGAAAAAATGCCCTTGACGGTAAAATAGTTCATTTTCTGGAGTGCAAGATTGTAAAAAGGCAATTTATACGTGGAAAAGCATAATGTTTTATGCCACCCCTGAGAGTGACGTCAAATACCCTTAACTTTCACTATGTCACCTATATGTCACTCATATATACCTCCAAAAATAGGCGAAACGAGTGTGGGGTAGCCCAGTGGTTTTATTACCTGTGACGCTCCTCGTCGTTAGAAATTATTCAAATTTCAGTATATTGTGGTAGAGACATCCTTCTTTGGATTTTGGGTATTTTTGTCGCTTTTCAGGTGTTTTTAAGTAGAAAAAGTCAACAATTATATCAATATAAGGCATAAAATATGCAAATCGGTTGTGGGGAAGTCCCATGTTTTATGACCTGTGACGCCCATGACAATAAGATGTTCGAATTTCAGTATAATATTGAAATATAGTCATTCCCCTGGAGGTTTGGGTGATTTTTGTCACTTTTTAAGAGCTTTTAAGTAACACGTCTTGAGCAATAACTATACCCCTTTATAACAGTCAAAGCCATTGCACAATATGTTAATAAAATTTCTGTTACGATACCCGTCACGACTTATATATCAAGTTGTAATGTGTTTTTAAAGAAACTAGGGAAGCCAGGGCCACTTCTTAGAAAAAAGAATGACAGTCCTATCTCCCGCCGATGCCATTTGTAAAAAGGGCCATAACTCCAGAACGGGTTGACAAATCCAAGATTTGTTTCTTCCTCCACAACTAAGCATTAGTAGTAGTAATCCCTGAAAGTAATGAATGAGGAGTTGCAGTCACAATAATTTGCACTATATATAATGATAATTAAATTCACAACAACGGAATTTACGATTTTTGGGATCTTTTCAGATGCTGATTCACAATGCATGATATATATATGAAGATACGAATCGTAAATTCCGTTGTTGTGAATTTAATTATCTCCCTTTATGAAATTAAATATATAATGAATTCACTGTATCTATATGATCCAACGGGTTTATAAATCTGTCCTTTATATAGCATGTGAGTAGTCATGAATCCTTAACTGGATCCTTCTCATATAAAGCTATCAGTTCATGTATGTAAATTTGTCCACCCTGTCCAGATGTGTTGCATGTAATTCCATAGTATATAAGTCATGGTCGACACCAAATGTATTGGTTTGGCAGAGGCCTTGATATTGTATCTATGGTTTGCATTGTAGCTAGGCGCACTCGCCGTAGTCTGGTCTGTACAATTATGTCTTGGTTATTCACAAATAATTATCTCCATATATATATATCATGCAATGTGAATGAGCATATGAAAAGATCCCCAAAATCGTAAATTCCGTGGTTGTGATTTTAATTATCTCCCTTTATATATATATATAAAAGAAAAAAGTAACAAAGGGCCATAACTCCCGAACAGGTGGAGCAAATTTTTTTCTTCCTGCACAACTAGGCATCGGTAGTAGTAATCCCTGAAAGTTTGAATCAATTCCGTCCAATAATGAATGAGGAGTTGCGGTCACAAAAATGTTGCAGGGACGCACGCACGGACTCACGCACGGACGGGTGTCATTACCATATTCTCCTCCGATGCCTATCGGCGGGGGATAATTATGTTGTAAGTGTACCTTAGATGGGTTAAGGTTATGGTTTTGGTTAGGGGTCGTTATTCTATAGGGGGTCACAATTCTATGTGAGGGTCATTTTACTACGTGGTGGGGAGTCATAATATTATGACCCCTCGGTCATAATATTATCACCAGGGGGTCAATATTCTATGGGGATCAGTTTACAACGTTACACCGGCTAAGGCAAATATTTTATGAACAATAAACGATATATGACAGTAACAGACATAAAGCACGAAACTACAATGATAAACATACGCTTTATTAACAAAAATCGATTAAGTCCACCTCAACACTCAATAAAAGGTATTACTTCCGTGTCGGAAATGGAAATACGACTTGAACCCAGCTTCGGTGCTATGCTATTAATTGTCAGTCGAGAACCATGCCGATTTGGTTCCGTTATAATTCGGAGCCCGATATAAATGCTTGGATCCACATCGTGTAGAATGGGTTTAAATAGCCGCGCGACCTATTAAAATATCAGTTCTCGATTTGCCACAGACAGATTGACATCGTAGAAACATAGTAAAATATAGGGTTTGGGTACGATATAGTATAAAGGATTACCTGGCGGTAAATTACTAACAATTCACTCACAATTTGAGCTGCCGTTGTAATCATCATTGCCGGCTCCTTTCCATAGTGCAGTAGCTACCTATACCACTGTTTACCTGGTGAACGTTCACTTGCAGAAGTGACAGCAAGCTAGCGAGCTGTCATTATTGAGACAGGTGTATTTGTGTATGTACACGCTGGTTTATAACAACGAGCTACTGAGCGCTCGTTTTATGCGTTGAGCTGACGGTCGAGCGACCGCTCGTTGTGACACTGAGCTACTGTGGTACTGAGCTAGTGAGCGCTCGTTATTGAGTGGGATGCATTGAGCCACTGAGCGCTCGTTTAAGTTCAAATGAGCTCTCGTTTATGTCAATGAGCTAGTGTGCACTTGCTAATTACATTTAGCCAGTCCAAACTGAGACATTGTTATTGCTGTGTGTATATAAATATATTACACTACCATTTTTATTATTGATTTGCACACTGCGAGCACTAACATAGCCCCGCTACGTTACATACTCATTTCCAATTTTTAAATTATCTCCGTTTCCATTGAATAAAGAAAAAAAATGAAAAAACTCAAAAAATGTGTTTCACGATACTTTTTTTTTTTATTTTGTTTCACCATCAACAGTTTAAAACGATTTTTTTTATTGTTGTTAGTGAATTTCAGACATCAATTTCCGGAATTGTGGTAACCTGCAGTGTCTGAACTGTTGTCACTGGGAATTCACATGCATATATTGTGGGGTTTAAATGTACCCAGTATATATTGAAATATTTGTATTGAAATAGTCAACCTTTAACTGAAAAGTAATATACTTGAGCAGCTGATCCTGGGTCACATGGATTGGACTGGAGTAAAGACGATAGCTGAGATCCACCACCGATAGTTGTACTGGGAAATGGCTTTTCACAATTTTAGGGTCATACTGAAAAATATATTAAAAAAATACATATTGAGTGAACAAAAATTTATGAACATAATACAAGTTTAAAATAACATCTTTCACATAAATTTATCAGCTGCTGTACTGTTCGAAGGCTAGAAGGAACTGAGTAATCTGGTAAGTTGTCCTTCACCATTCATTTGTTGTATTCTCGTAACAGCACATTTTTGTAAAACTATTTGGTCAGTTATTTTAATTTTAATCAAAGTTAGCATGGATACTTTTCTCATGTTACAGCATGTGATATTATACAAACACAACATTACTTTACTTTGTCCATCTAGCCACAATTAATAGTGAATTATTTAGTGCTGACTGAAGTACGAATTATTTACTTGTGGAGATGGTGTGGTCGAGTACTGGTTAACCTTTTATGACCCCAGGAAACAGTGGTTAGGGTCTGTTAACCCTAGTTACCATAAAAATGATGCTTTAAATAATGAATTAATCAATAAATAACGTTTTTTCTAGTAATAATAAGGCAGGTATTCTTTACACTGTACACTTAATAAATCATAAATTACTGATATTATTTAGCATGCATACAAACTAATCTTGGTTTAGAAAATAGGAAACGGTGAATGTACAAACTAACCCATGGGAATTCCAGAAAAGGTATGGTATCTTGGTAAAGCCAATTATGGCGAGATTAATTTTTTGTAGTACATAGTTAGCTTTGGTTCCATGATAGTGTTCCACAAAACTCTATCTCTATAGACGCGTTCTATGTGTAATTCATGTGGATTACTCCTTCTAACGACAAAATCCAACCATTCGTAATCACAAATGTTAAGCTGACCCTGGACTTGGGAAAAGAATGGGTGTGATTTTTTCAATGCTAATTTTTTTTTGGAACACGTGTTGGTGACGTAGAGACAAAATCCTGGATTGCTACATGCTGCTTCATATAATGATTTTCGGTTCTTTTGGAGTATTTTTTTTTATTTCTGATAAGCCACAATTTCTATTATTTTCAGTTACTTTTCCATCAGTAGATGTTGCCAAATGTGGATGGTCTTTTGAAATTACTAATCCTACAGGTTGTACCGAAATGATTTCTGGTTTTGCATTTTTGTATCAAATGACAGTGTTTTCTTCTTGAGCTAGTCCACGAATTGTATTTATATTTGCAACAAAATTACTGTATAATAGGTCCTTGACTAAATTTGTTGTTGTTGTAGTTTGTTTTCTTGCCATAACCTTTCCAAAATTTGAGCTTGTCAATCTCAAATTTCTCTCGATTTTCCACATCTTGACTGCTAACGTGTTTGTTTTTCAATTATGCAGATTTCAGATACATCTTTACAAACCACCTTAGTCAAAAACCGATCACAAAGTTCTTGTAATTTTGAATCGGACACATCTGGTGTGTCATCCAAAATGTTAGGCCCATAGTCACTCTTTGCCTTTTAACTGGCTGCAGTAGTTAATGAAATATATTTCCTCTTTCTTCTTTGAGTTTTTTACTTTTCCGTTTGTCAAGTTTTCAGAGAGGAATTTAAATGCTTTCTTCTTTGCTGAAATTGTTGTCAGAAAATAGTACCTGGTCTAATACCGGTTGCCTTCTGAAATGCAATGGATGACCAAGCAGCACCAAGTTTTTTAAAGAGCGCATCATCCCAACACCAAGGGTGCCATGACCCTCGGTTACATCTATTTATTATTTTGCCATCATCAAATTTGGATCTTTTGGACATCCAACTCTCTGCAAGATTTGTGGTGAAGTTCCCAATAAGTTTTATTTTTTTTTAACAAGCTTGTTCAAGAAAACTGACACGTCTCTAATTATATCTTTTAAGCCCAACTCACCAACAGATGCATTACAAGCATATCTCGAATGTTCTTCTTCTTTTTTATTTCCGAATTTCCAATACTCAGACTGCTGTGCAAATAAATCATCAACATCATCAATGTCATCATATTCTTCATCTTTGTCGTCAACAATATCTTCTTTATTTGCGGGTATTTGCTTACAGAAGTTGGACCATTTATCATGATATTCAAATATGTGATATATTGAGTTCTAATATCATGCGCCAGTTGTTGTGAATTTTTTGTTTTGCTGTTTATTCTTATTGAATAACAAACTACTGTTGTAAGTTTCATACGGTTATTTTTTGTAAGTTTGCCATTGCTTTTGTAATGCAGCTTTTCAGCAACACGTTTCTCCAGACTTAAGCACTTGCAAGCATGATTTGCACACTCCAGCTTCCTAACTTTTCGTCCCCAAACTGGCACAGTCTCTTGTTTTTTGGCATACACAGAACTGCCGCCGTCACCAGTAACTCTCATGTGCCGAATACCATGCATAGATTTTGATTCCAAAAATCCTTCGACAATCATGTCAGCCTCCATAGACTGGGAACTCTCACTCCAGGTTTTATAACACTTGTGATCTGTAGGCTCCACATCTGCAGAAGCTGCCTTACTACATATCTAGCAGTATTTGTAACGAAAACCTAAATAAAGCAACTTCTTAGTTTCAGCCCCAAATATAACAGCCACACCTCCAGTTGCATTGTATGTGTGATTATGAGCTCTTTTACTCCAACTCCCATCTACTACAACCGTTACTGCAGGGAAACCATCATCAAAATCATTCCTAATTATCGCTTACCTTTTTTTCCTCTGCACCTGCTTTCGTCATTTCTTCCTTCAAAATACACTCCCATCAACTTCCAATTTTGTCTTCAATTTTTGAAAAAGTCCTTCGGTCCATTGTAGGCGCAGACATAGTTCCTAAAACTTCATTCACTGAAGACGACCCACCACTACTTGATATTGTTACCCGACACAGATCTAATATTTATGTCACTAAATATTTTACTGCTACCATCAGGGATGCTTGTTTCTGGGTTTGTCTTAAGGCGGAATGTTTTTAGCAGCCATGACATTTGATGCAAAGAATACTGGCCAATCCACAATTGGAAATTTCACTTTCAATCGATATTTGTTTCTTACCTTCTTCAACTAATGCATGTGCTGCCGTACACTGTATTCCATGTGTAGTAATGTCAACTACATGCCATTGCAACATTTCCAAGTTCATCATTCAAAACGTCAATGTTATTGTTACTGCATACAAAAAAATTTCAGACTTGTACTTCCAAGTTTATATCCTTTTATACGTTTCATTTTGAACACTGGTATACGTCGAACAATACATTTTGTGGATGTTTTACCATTTTAGAACAGATTTTTCTAATTTTTTAGTATGGCTGTACATACGATGTTGTTTCCTCAGAAACATGCAACAACTACTTCACTTCCCTTTCCATAACATGGCGTTTTACGTTTCCTTTTTGGCAATATCTCCGTTCAGCTTTGTTGAATTTCTTTTGTTGTGTTTTTTTTACTTTTATTCCCCATTATAATAGTGAATGAAACCGTTATAATGTTGTGTGTTTCGTTAAAAATAACACAAAACAATGCATCCAAGAATGTATATATACATCAAATACTCAGTGATTATTACATAATCCAGAACGTGCTACATATTTTGAAAAGTTCAAACAAATAAAAATGAGCAAATACTTAATTATCAGCATACTTCGCAACCACGGAACACCATACACGACTTTAAACTTCGTGTGCTTGCTTGCACCGGAATTTTCAGAATACTTTGGTTAAACACACCGCAAAGCAAAATGTAAACAAACCCAACAAAATGCTATTTAGTGCATTTTGTATCAAAGATCAGCGAACGTAAAGTTGCTAAAACATTCATAAAATACTGTTTGTACTTGTTTGGTTAATAATTCTACCTATATTTCCCAAAAGTTCGGCAATTGATGAATTTCTGAGAAGACAGTTGTTTCGAAGTTTTTCGTGTTCAGATGGAAGACCCAATTTTCTCCCGGAAATACGGAAGTCAGTAAGTTGGTTAAAAAAAATTCAGCAACGTGTTAGTAAATGTTGGTAAGAAAAAGTAAACAATTGCATTTTCTCACATAATTGAAGTAAAATATCTTCCTGTCGTAAAATATACTTCAAGTGAAACAAATATTCCGAAAGAATGGCGATCTTTACAGTAATCTAAAATTCGGCGGATTTATACAAATCTATTATTTGGATTGGTAAGCGTATACAGTTTAGGACAGGTGTAAAACCTGGCGGTTATGTTCAATTTGATATTTTTTTAAAGAAAGGGTAGATGGCAGTGCATACTAACTTCTACACTGTGGCCGTGCAAGAATCACTCATGACCCATGGATTGGCAAGCTGACGTGTTACAGACTGTGGCCGTGCAAGAATCACTCGTAACCAATGGATTGTCAATCTGACGTGCTACAGACTGTGGCCGGTCGAGAATCACTCATGACCCATGGATTGGCAATATGACGTGTTACAGACTGTGACCTGGCGATAATCACTCATGACCCGCGTATTGGCAATCTGACGTGCAACAGACTGTGGCCATTCGAGAATCACTCATGACTGATGAATTTGCAATCTGACGTGCTATAAACTGTGACCGGCCGAGAATCATTCATGACCCAAGGATTGGCAATCTGACGTGTTACAGACTGTGGCCTGGCGAGAATCGCTCATGACCCATGTATTGGCAATCTGACGTGCTACAGACTGCGACTGGGCGAGAATCACTCATGACCCATGGATTGGCAATCTGCGTGTTACAGACTGTGGCCTGGCGAGAATCACTCATGACCCATGTATTGGCAATCTGACGTGCTGCAGACTGTGGCCGGTCGAGAATCACTCATGACCCAGGATTGGCAATATGATGAGTTGCAGACTGTGTCCGTGCGAGAATCACTCATGACCCATGGATTGGCAATCTGACGTGTAACAGACATTGGCCGTGCGAGAATCACTCATGACCCATGGATTGGCAATATGGCGTGTTACAGACTGGCCGTGCGAGAATCACTCATGACCCATGGATTGGCAATCTGACAGGTTACAGACTGGCCGGGCGAGAATCACTCATGACCCATGGATTGGCAATCTTACGTGTTACAGACTCTGTCCGGGCGAGAATCACTCATTACCCATGGATTGCCAATCTAACGTGTTACAGACTGTGGCCGTGCGGTAATCACTCATGACCCACGTTTTGGTAATCTGATGTGTTACAGATTCTAGCTGGGCGAAAATCACTCATGACCCATGAATTTGCAATATGATGTGTTAGTCTGTGGCCCGGCGAGAATCATTCGTGACACATGGATTGGCAATATAACGTGCTACAGACTGTAGCCGGGGGAGAATCACTCATGACCCATGGATTGGCAATCTGGAGTGTTACAGACTGTGACCGTGCGAGAATCACTCATGACCATTCTGCATGTAGATTAATTAGCGAACGTTCTAGCATCAAGTAGTTGGACTAATGTGAACTCAAAACAACGACATCAGCGGTCAGATATATATGATCTCATAAAGAGTTTCGAAATACGCCGAAATTTACACCAATATACTATTGCTGCTTGTAACTGTTACAAGCATTCATTTCATAGGGGTCAAAATCCATTGGGTATTAAGAAAAATATATAAAAATTAGTAAAATAAATTGAAAAACGATAAATCCGACCATATATATCATCAAACGCAATACATATATTATGATTTCCATTATGTCCGATTTTTTTTGTATACAATTTCTGTGTATTTTTATATAGCAAACTGGACAAACATTCTTAAAATATGTCATTGTTTTAGAAATTTCTGACTATACGTATAATAATGCTGCAATATTTCCTTTACTTCACCACACACCAACATAATATAGTATTGTTGCTTGATAAAAGTACCGGTCTTGAATATGGATGAGAATTTACAAAGAATATACATTTTTGTCACATCTATATTTAGTACATGTACATGAAGTTACATACTTACATACACCAATGTTGAACGAACTTTCATAATCAAAATCAAACGCATATAATGATGGAGAATATCTCTTTTGGCTTGTTTTTGTGAGATTATACCTTTCTTATATCATATATGTACACATTTTTTGCCATTTTTTAATAAAGAATATATCTCCCCAAAGTGAAACTTTTAAAAAACTTAAACAAGCAAATGTTTTTTTTTTAAATATTTATATTTAAAATACCGCTCACGATTTCTGACTGGAAAATCGTCACGTTTGAGTGTACTTTCGGCAGTATAAGGTATACAATACATCACGTGATTCCATAGTAACCCCAGTATACATTATCCAGGGCCGAAATAACACACAAGCGCATAACCGAAAATGGAGCCCCTTCGTATTAAATATATGGTGTTTGATAAACCAGAAATAATCTAAATCCTTGATCATGCAGCAGTTAATGTTAAGACAATGAAAACAATAGAAACAATTCAAAAACAAAACGTAAAAAGCTCACAAAGAAACAAATGAAGAAAAAGGTAAATACAGATTACAAATGTGATGATCTTGACCTTGACATAACAGATGTGATGACTAATGAGAAATGTGAAAAAATCCAGATATTGATATAAGCCTACAGCAGAATAACACAAAACTTAGCAATGTTCTGTTTAAAGACAACTCTTCATTTTTAAAAAAGTGTAATAAAAGAAACTATTCTAGAACTAAAAGAAAATATACTTGCATCTGTAATATAAAGAAGAGATCGTGTAAGGGATCCTACATACCAAGATCATAGAAAACGAAGAGCTCAAAAAGGAAATAGAACACTTAAAACAAACTTACATGAAAAGACAGAAGACATGATGAAAGATAATAAAAAGAGAGAAGAAGAGAGAAAGCGTTATTATGAAACAATAAATGAGCACGAACAATATAGCAGCAGAAACAATATTATAATTACCATGGTTCCAGATGACAAACAGACTGAATCATCGATGATAACGACAAGAAAAGAATTGAAAGTTATCAACAGAAAAATGAACATGAACCTCTCTCCAGGTGAAATCGACATATCCAATAGACTGGGTCGCTTCCAACCAGGACGAAATCGTCGGGTAATAGTCAAATGTGTTCACAGAAAAGTAAAACAGAATGTTACGATAAACAGATAATCTTTAAAAGGAAGCGGTATAACGGTTCTAGAGGATCTGACAAGAATCAACAATGAGGTTCTTGCTTTGACCAGGAAAAAAATACCCGACGAGATTGACCAGTCATGGTATTCCAACGGAACAATCGTTATAAAATGGACGGCCACATCGAAGATAAAACGAATGGAATGCAAACACTACAGCAAACGGTTGGAGCTACTATGGCCATAAGACGTTTTTAAAGCCTAAATGCATGTACATCAACACCATCAATTCAATAACAACACAGATCTCTAAGTTACAAAATTGAGTAAACCATATAAACTGAATGATAAATAATAATTATCGCACAAACTGTAATATTTATCTACATTCTTAAAGCATAATGATATGACACCGTGTTCTTTAGTAATGAAATACAACTGTACTTAATTTGATCTAAATGGAAATTGATTAATACCAAAATAACAGTTTTATAAAAAAATCTAGTATGTATATAATTATATAAGTTCGTAAAATTAATGCAATTTATATATTTTTGATATAATATTAGTATTGTTATACTAATATAGATGATTCTCAAAAATGGGGACATTAAAACATATTGTTTAGATAATAATATTAATATATATTAAAACAGAGATTTATCCGTTAAGACGCCATTTTATTACATTTTAAGTTCGATGTGCACCGTTAAGAGTGGATTGATACATATTGATCGTATTTAGTTGAAATCAATCATCTATATATATGTGTACTATTTTTTAACTTTATGATTTTCAGTAGTGAAATTACCATCAAATAATTTCATTACCAATTTCAGTAACAAATATCAGTAATAAATCACCAAGCAATGTAAAATTACTGTATGTTCAATACATAATAAGTATAAATTAATTATATAAAGGCAATGCAAAGATATGATAAAAACGAATGAAAAATAATTTTCTTCCCTTGCAAACTTTATTTATTATTTTGTTTTCCGAAAACGGACAAGGGAAGGGATTTTTTGAAATTACATAGTTTAAACATATTTTATTTCAATAATTATATGTGGCAATTCAGTAACGTGTAATATTTTATAAGCTGTAAGAACGACACACAGATAGAAAATGGATTGGATTGAAAGCATGCTGATGTAAATCTGCTCCATGCTTAAACAGATACAATGATGGCATATAAACGTTTAATGTAATTGGTAATATTTCAGTACCTAATTTACGTTAATAAATTGTGTAGAAAGTTAGGAGAACAAAAGTTTGTATTCATTCATTATAATTATTCTAAATTGGAGAGAGAGAGAGAGAGAGAGAGAGAGAGAGAGAGAGAGAGAGAGAGAGAGAGTGTGTGTGTGTGTGTGTGAGAGAGAGAGAGAGAGAGAGAGATTGTCGGGTTTTTACTGCTGATGTCAAAGGGAAGCCTGACGGGCCATACCGGGGGCTATCCATAGACCACGGGAACTTAGCTATTGGTTCCACAATAGTACATGTATATATAAAACAAAAAACTACCAATAAACAATATATATAAGACTACAAGATACCACCTTACGAGAATCGATTGCTCTTAATAATGTAGTTATGAACAGATTTGAAGATCGCATTATTTTGCTGATATTGCCAAAAAGTAAAATGTCGAGAGATATTGTTCATTTGTCATTGTGTTTCTCAAGTGAAATTACTTGATATTATATGAATAACAAACAACCATGAGGCAGCTATATATGAAACTCACAACTAAGTAGTGAAAACAACATTAATATAATAACACAATCAATAGGCTTGGGCCTAATTTGACAATTTACGCACATAAAGCTATTACATTGTATTGCTATGTACATGTATGTATAATGAGAAATAAAACAATTTAAAAACATGCAAGTGTTTGAAATATTAATAATAATAGGTACACGAGTATTTTGAAATACATAAATATTTCGTAGTAAAAACTTTACCTATAACTTGTAATATCTTCAATTTCGTGACCAGCCCCTTTAGTGTAAGCTGGTTGGTTAAATCTTCAGGTCTCTACATTAAGACCTCTACATAGTGCTTGGCAAGGCTGCATGGGGACTGTTTCCGATACTATCTTGTGGACTTAAATACAGAAACCAAGTATACATCGTTCTGCTTCGCATACTGAGTAATATATTCATTTCCCGTAATAGTGCGTCGAAACTCAACGCATCACAATGCCACTAGTAGATTCAATAAATGCAATATTTGAGCATGTATTTTTCCATGTTAATGGATTTGGGATATATTTTTGAATATTTCAACATTTTAACCACAAAACTGCTCTTTATTCATTAAAGTCTTTTTCCTTGTTTTCTTTGTGAGTACTGACCTCGAATCAGATGGCCTTTTGGTACACTTACTACCCATCACATAGTCCGAGAGCTGGTGGGGGTGGTGGGGTGGTGGTGGGGGTGGTTGTTTACTTTTTATATCCAAAAGGTTTGAGACTTGTTTCAAGAGGGAAATTTTACGCTGAGTTCGAAAATCCATTTATTACAAACTGTTGTTGGAGCGTTTGGTAAATATTCAAATTCATATTATAATATATTATATAATGGATAAAGAACACTGCAAAGTGTTAAAATTTGGATTTATTTTGTTGTTGTGAGTTGTATGATATGTTGATTCAAGTAAAGACAATCTAAATGAGGCACAACATGACTGCTAAAATACACTTTTTCTGCAAATATACTCATTTTGTTGAATGCTTTGGCCTTATTTTTATTTATAAATGCTTGTTTCGATCGAAGTTATATATTTTCTCGTGTTTTTTTTAAAACAAATACAAGGGAATTGGTAACTAATGAACAAAATACTAACAACATAAAAATGACAAAAATATTCGCAGATAATGCCTTATAGTGCTATGAATGACTGCATCGTTAGTTATTAATCCAAAGAAGTACACACGTATTCCACTGAGTAATTATAAAAGACACTCGTAGAGAAATAGCAGCAAAAAATAATATTCAGACAAACAATTAAACGAATGGCCATTTTGTGTTAGAGTCAACAGTTTGTGTGTGTTAACATGCATCGGTGATAAATAAAACACGCTATATTAAAACTCAGATAGGTTCGTTTTCGACCGTGGGTGATAGACAAAAAACAACATACTCCAAATATATTTTCTATTGGATTTGTTATTGGGTTTCATTGATGGATAAACTAAACAATGCTCCAAACATGTTTGTTATTTGATGTTTTATCGAGTGTTATCATAGACACAGTACGCAATACTTATGTTACCAGGTATCAGCGATGGATGAACTACACACTATTATGTATGTAATTGGCTATTTGTGATTGATGAAATACACGCTACTCCTAAAATATTTGCTATTCGGTTGTTGTCAGGTATCGGTAATAGATATAATCCTTCGATGGACTATTACCCATTCCCTAAAGTTTACCCCGAACAGACCAACTAAGTAGAAATGACACCTGTCTCTATTGCGAAATGTTTAAATTTGTGGATGTTATGTTCAACCTCCACAATATTCCTCCAAGTAAAACTGAAAATGCTACCCACACCGATGTAGAGCTTTGACCCTCCCTTCTGTCAATCCGGGGTTCAATCCCCTCCTGCATATGAACTCCAAGCTAGGAAAGAGCTTATGTCACTGTGTAGTCAAAGTTTTATCTCGATTAAATGTAGGGTTTTGACAGCTATATAATTTGTTTGAATGTATAGTTTCGACCCCTATGATTGGTTAGAATGTAAAGTTTTGACCACCAAATTTTGTGCCGCAATGTAGACTTTGTGCCTATATTTTGAAGTTTACAGGGCACATATGTACCCATCTTCAGGTCAAGTGCACACCCCACCCCCACCCACCCCCGGATAGATACCGAGCTGACGAGAAGAATACGTTGTAATTGTTTATCATAAATTAGAGATTAAGTAATTAATATGAATTTGAGGCAAGCATAGCATGGTCTTTGTAGTGGAAAATAAGCTACTTTTAAAAACCACAGTTGACTGGTTTTAGAATAGCATTTTCCCACGTACCTGTAATTTGTTACCTTGTAATATGTATTAATTAACACAGTACACAATCTACACATATTTGGATTGTTTTGTAGATTGATTTTAACACGGGCCCGTGGTTACGCACATGGTCAGCTACCACCATTGCGTTTTCCATAGACTTACATTATAACGTTTGACCAAATTTTCACATTTTCTAACATTGGCGGACCAAAAAGTCCTATATCATATTAAAGTACTGTCCTAGACTCAAATAAAAATGTCCCCAAAATGGGGTCAAAAGTACCACTTTTTACCACTTTTTGCCCCCTGAAGTTGGGTACCCCCACTTTCAGCATGAAAAAAAGTAAATTTCACCAATTTTACTTTCCATGCAGTTTCCTTGATAAAATGAATTAAGACAGTCACAGAAACATAATTCTAATTTTTTATTGACACAAACATAATAAACTTATATTTTATTGTGATCATTTGCCAGTTTCACATTTTCATCCAACCACAATTAAGCTTACTATAAAAATATATGCCCTGAACATCCCTATACTTTTTTCAGCCAATCAGAGAGCTCGTCTCAATGGTGGTAGCTGACCTAAAGGGGCATTTAATTTCGCTTTTTTATTATTCCACTGATGCAAATTCATAGAATAAATATTTCTGAACAAAATGATACCATTTTTATTTTTCTGCTACATAATTTGATGAAAATGTGGCCTTTTCCAGGCACAAAAAAGTATACATAATTTTACCAAATTCCCAATGACAAAACTGTACTTCAGTTCAAATTTACTTAGACACTTGACCTACAATATTTGATCTAATCATTCTTGTTTTTTTATATAATTATGGAAACAGGTATATAAACATGTAATGATAGCTTTGCATATCAACTGTTAAGATTCCTTTGCATAAAAAATGTGTATACATGATAATTTCATACCCCACCCACTAAAATTATATGAAAAAAGGCTAAATTGACCATTTGCTCTAATTTCATAATAAATGTGTTGATATTTTTATAAAGAAGTTGTCGAATGCATTTGATCGAATAAAATTAACAACGGAATGATAAATTAAACCATTTCGTAAAATTTCATTGTCGCTTCGGTTAAAGGATTACATTTGGATTACACACTTTCCGGTAGAAAGAGAGCCTTTCGGAACATCGGTTACCAAGATAGAAGAAATGTCATATTTATTTAGTGGTTTAATATTTCTTTAATCCAGTGGAATGGGTATACATCCTTTTCTATGTCTTATATTAAAAAATATGTAAAGATGACAGAAATTATATCAAAATCAGTCAAGCATGAAAATTCATAATTTTTAGTAGTAAATCACAATTATTACCATTTCTAGGGAATTTGGGGCACAAAACCCACAATTTTCTTGCACTACAACATTCTATTTACAAATTATCCATCAAATGTTACATTTAAGTAAAAAAAATGTCAGACAAGATAGGGCAAAATGGAAAATATTTCCAAAATTATATAACTCAAGTATTTCTTGAATGTAATATGTTTAGATTGTGAAGTGATTTAGCAACATTGAAGTGCAATAGATACAACCAGGCACCCATTATTGCAACTATTCAACTGGCTCTACTTATAACTGCACAATAAAAGAGGTTAAATGTGAAAAATTGCTATATAATATGGCATGGCATGCTGGTTCTGAGTGGATAAAAATGAAAAAAATGTCAAAAGTGGGCCATTTTCAGCTCAAAATCCAAATTCAGTACCTAAGTACATATATTTTGAGCTTGGAATTCAAAATCAGTTCTTAAACCTACTATTTCATGTGTATTTTTGTTTCCCAATGCAATTAAGATCATTTCTAGTGTTTTCAATGGTTCTTGAGTGTGCGATTTCAGCGGACAAGGCGCAAGTTATCGCGACAAACTGAACCTGGTATTTTAACCAAATTTTCCTAAAATGGCCTTATACGGTACCTTAAAATAAAATAAAACAGTATATTTTGTCAAAATTTAACATATCTATCATCATTCCGCTGTATTTCACTTAAATGCACTTAAAATTCTGAGTAGAACATTCTGTGGGCTATTTAAAGCCATATGGCCCTTATTTTTAATAAAAACCTCTAAAAAAAAAGAAAAAATGGCGAAAATTGATCAACCTGCGGAATTTTTTTTTATTTTATTGCCATTTCCCTACAAGCACCCCAGTTGCACTATTTACAGAAAAAAAGAAGCTAATGCGATGAAAATTTAGAAAATGTTGTCGCGGTTGTTTAGGTCAGCTACCACCATTGCGTTTTCCATAGACTTACATTATAACGTTTGACCAAATTTTCACATTTTCTAACATTGGCGGACCAAAAAGTCCTATATCATATTAAAGTACTGTCCTAGACTCAAATAAAAATGTCCCCAAAATGGGGTCAAAAGTACCACTTTTTACCACTTTTTGCCCCCTGAAGTTGGGTACCCCCACTTTCAGCATGAAAAAAAGTAAATTTCACCAATTTTACTTTCCATGCAGTTTCCTTGATAAAATGAATTAAGACAGTCACAGAAACATAATTCTAATTTTTTATTGACACAAACATAATAAACTTATATTTTATTGTGATCATTTGCCAGTTTCACATTTTCATCCAACCACAATTAAGCTTACTATAAAAATATATGCCCTGAACATCCCTATACTTTTTTCAGCCAATCAGAGAGCTCGTCTCAATGGTGGTAGCTGACCTAAAGGGGCATTTAATTTCGCTTTTTTATTATTCCACTGATGCAAATTCATAGAATAAATATTTCTGAACAAAATGATACCATTTTTATTTTTCTGCTACATAATTTGATGAAAATGTGGCCTTTTCCAGGCACAAAAAAGTATACATAATTTTACCAAATTCCCAATGACAAAACTGTACTTCAGTTCAAATTTACTTAGACACTTGACCTACAATATTTGATCTAATCATTCTTGTTTTTTTATATAATTATGGAAACAGGTATATAAACATGTAATGATAGCTTTGCATATCAACTGTTAAGATTCCTTTGCATAAAAAATGTGTATACATGATAATTTCATACCCCACCCACTAAAATTATATGAAAAAAGGCTAAATTGACCATTTGCTCTAATTTCATAATAAATGTGTTGATATTTTTATAAAGAAGTTGTCGAATGCATTTGATCGAATAAAATTAACAACGGAATGATAAATTAAACCATTTCGTAAAATTTCATTGTCGCTTCGGTTAAAGGATTACATTTGGATTACACACTTTCCGGTAGAAAGAGAGCCTTTCGGAACATCGGTTACCAAGATAGAAGAAATGTCATATTTATTTAGTGGTTTAATATTTCTTTAATCCAGTGGAATGGGTATACATCCTTTTCTATGTCTTATATTAAAAAATATGTAAAGATGACAGAAATTATATCAAAATCAGTCAAGCATGAAAATTCATAATTTTTAGTAGTAAATCACAATTATTACCATTTCTAGGGAATTTGGGGCACAAAACCCACAATTTTCTTGCACTACAACATTCTATTTACAAATTATCCATCAAATGTTACATTTAAGTAAAAAAAATGTCAGACAAGATAGGGCAAAATGGAAAATATTTCCAAAATTATATAACTCAAGTATTTCTTGAATGTAATATGTTTAGATTGTGAAGTGATTTAGCAACATTGAAGTGCAATAGATACAACCAGGCACCCATTATTGCAACTATTCAACTGGCTCTACTTATAACTGCACAATAAAAGAGGTTAAATGTGAAAAATTGCTATATAATATGGCATGGCATGCTGGTTCTGAGTGGATAAAAATGAAAAAAATGTCAAAAGTGGGCCATTTTCAGCTCAAAATCCAAATTCAGTACCTAAGTACATATATTTTGAGCTTGGAATTCAAAATCAGTTCTTAAACCTACTATTTCATGTGTATTTTTGTTTCCCAATGCAATTAAGATCATTTCTAGTGTTTTCAATGGTTCTTGAGTGTGCGATTTCAGCGGACAAGGCGCAAGTTATCGCGACAAACTGAACCTGGTATTTTAACCAAATTTTCCTAAAATGGCCTTATACGGTACCTTAAAATAAAATAAAACAGTATATTTTGTCAAAATTTAACATATCTATCATCATTCCGCTGTATTTCACTTAAATGCACTTAAAATTCTGAGTAGAACATTCTGTGGGCTATTTAAAGCCATATGGCCCTTATTTTTAATAAAAACCTCTAAAAAAAAAGAAAAAATGGCGAAAATTGATCAACCTGCGGAATTTTTTTTTATTTTATTGCCATTTCCCTACAAGCACCCCAGTTGCACTATTTACAGAAAAAAAGAAGCTAATGCGATGAAAATTTAGAAAATGTTGTCGCGGTTGTTTAGGTCAGCTACCACCATTGCGTTTTCCATAGACTTACATTATAACGTTTGACCAAATTTTCACATTTTCTAACATTGGCGGACCAAAAAGTCCTATATCATATTAAAGTACTGTCCTAGACTCAAATAAAAATGTCCCCAAAATGGGGTCAAAAGTACCACTTTTTACCACTTTTTGCCCCCTGAAGTTGGGTACCCCCACTTTCAGCATGAAAAAAAGTAAATTTCACCAATTTTACTTTCCATGCAGTTTCCTTGATAAAATGAATTAAGACAGTCACAGAAACATAATTCTAATTTTTTATTGACACAAACATAATAAACTTATATTTTATTGTGATCATTTGCCAGTTTCACATTTTCATCCAACCACAATTAAGCTTACTATAAAAATATATGCCCTGAACATCCCTATACTTTTTTCAGCCAATCAGAGAGCTCGTCTCAATGGTGGTAGCTGACCTAAAGGGGCATTTAATTTCGCTTTTTTATTATTCCACTGATGCAAATTCATAGAATAAATATTTCTGAACAAAATGATACCATTTTTATTTTTCTGCTACATAATTTGATGAAAATGTGGCCTTTTCCAGGCACAAAAAAGTATACATAATTTTACCAAATTCCCAATGACAAAACTGTACTTCAGTTCAAATTTACTTAGACACTTGACCTACAATATTTGATCTAATCATTCTTGTTTTTTTATATAATTATGGAAACAGGTATATAAACATGTAATGATAGCTTTGCATATCAACTGTTAAGATTCCTTTGCATAAAAAATGTGTATACATGATAATTTCATACCCCACCCACTAAAATTATATGAAAAAAGGCTAAATTGACCATTTGCTCTAATTTCATAATAAATGTGTTGATATTTTTATAAAGAAGTTGTCGAATGCATTTGATCGAATAAAATTAACAACGGAATGATAAATTAAACCATTTCGTAAAATTTCATTGTCGCTTCGGTTAAAGGATTACATTTGGATTACACACTTTCCGGTAGAAAGAGAGCCTTTCGGAACATCGGTTACCAAGATAGAAGAAATGTCATATTTATTTAGTGGTTTAATATTTCTTTAATCCAGTGGAATGGGTATACATCCTTTTCTATGTCTTATATTAAAAAATATGTAAAGATGACAGAAATTATATCAAAATCAGTCAAGCATGAAAATTCATAATTTTTAGTAGTAAATCACAATTATTACCATTTCTAGGGAATTTGGGGCACAAAACCCACAATTTTCTTGCACTACAACATTCTATTTACAAATTATCCATCAAATGTTACATTTAAGTAAAAAAAATGTCAGACAAGATAGGGCAAAATGGAAAATATTTCCAAAATTATATAACTCAAGTATTTCTTGAATGTAATATGTTTAGATTGTGAAGTGATTTAGCAACATTGAAGTGCAATAGATACAACCAGGCACCCATTATTGCAACTATTCAACTGGCTCTACTTATAACTGCACAATAAAAGAGGTTAAATGTGAAAAATTGCTATATAATATGGCATGGCATGCTGGTTCTGAGTGGATAAAAATGAAAAAAATGTCAAAAGTGGGCCATTTTCAGCTCAAAATCCAAATTCAGTACCTAAGTACATATATTTTGAGCTTGGAATTCAAAATCAGTTCTTAAACCTACTATTTCATGTGTATTTTTGTTTCCCAATGCAATTAAGATCATTTCTAGTGTTTTCAATGGTTCTTGAGTGTGCGATTTCAGCGGACAAGGCGCAAGTTATCGCGACAAACTGAACCTGGTATTTTAACCAAATTTTCCTAAAATGGCCTTATACGGTACCTTAAAATAAAATAAAACAGTATATTTTGTCAAAATTTAACATATCTATCATCATTCCGCTGTATTTCACTTAAATGCACTTAAAATTCTGAGTAGAACATTCTGTGGGCTATTTAAAGCCATATGGCCCTTATTTTTAATAAAAACCTCTAAAAAAAAAGAAAAAATGGCGAAAATTGATCAACCTGCGGAATTTTTTTTTATTTTATTGCCATTTCCCTACAAGCACCCCAGTTGCACTATTTACAGAAAAAAAGAAGCTAATGCGATGAAAATTTAGAAAATGTTGTCGCGGTTGTTTAGGTCAGCTACCACCATTGCGTTTTCCATAGACTTACATTATAACGTTTGACCAAATTTTCACATTTTCTAACATTGGCGGACCAAAAAGTCCTATATCATATTAAAGTACTGTCCTAGACTCAAATAAAAATGTCCCCAAAATGGGGTCAAAAGTACCACTTTTTACCACTTTTTGCCCCCTGAAGTTGGGTACCCCCACTTTCAGCATGAAAAAAAGTAAATTTCACCAATTTTACTTTCCATGCAGTTTCCTTGATAAAATGAATTAAGACAGTCACAGAAACATAATTCTAATTTTTTATTGACACAAACATAATAAACTTATATTTTATTGTGATCATTTGCCAGTTTCACATTTTCATCCAACCACAATTAAGCTTACTATAAAAATATATGCCCTGAACATCCCTATACTTTTTTCAGCCAATCAGAGAGCTCGTCTCAATGGTGGTAGCTGACCTAAAGGGGCATTTAATTTCGCTTTTTTATTATTCCACTGATGCAAATTCATAGAATAAATATTTCTGAACAAAATGATACCATTTTTATTTTTCTGCTACATAATTTGATGAAAATGTGGCCTTTTCCAGGCACAAAAAAGTATACATAATTTTACCAAATTCCCAATGACAAAACTGTACTTCAGTTCAAATTTACTTAGACACTTGACCTACAATATTTGATCTAATCATTCTTGTTTTTTTATATAATTATGGAAACAGGTATATAAACATGTAATGATAGCTTTGCATATCAACTGTTAAGATTCCTTTGCATAAAAAATGTGTATACATGATAATTTCATACCCCACCCACTAAAATTATATGAAAAAAGGCTAAATTGACCATTTGCTCTAATTTCATAATAAATGTGTTGATATTTTTATAAAGAAGTTGTCGAATGCATTTGATCGAATAAAATTAACAACGGAATGATAAATTAAACCATTTCGTAAAATTTCATTGTCGCTTCGGTTAAAGGATTACATTTGGATTACACACTTTCCGGTAGAAAGAGAGCCTTTCGGAACATCGGTTACCAAGATAGAAGAAATGTCATATTTATTTAGTGGTTTAATATTTCTTTAATCCAGTGGAATGGGTATACATCCTTTTCTATGTCTTATATTAAAAAATATGTAAAGATGACAGAAATTATATCAAAATCAGTCAAGCATGAAAATTCATAATTTTTAGTAGTAAATCACAATTATTACCATTTCTAGGGAATTTGGGGCACAAAACCCACAATTTTCTTGCACTACAACATTCTATTTACAAATTATCCATCAAATGTTACATTTAAGTAAAAAAAATGTCAGACAAGATAGGGCAAAATGGAAAATATTTCCAAAATTATATAACTCAAGTATTTCTTGAATGTAATATGTTTAGATTGTGAAGTGATTTAGCAACATTGAAGTGCAATAGATACAACCAGGCACCCATTATTGCAACTATTCAACTGGCTCTACTTATAACTGCACAATAAAAGAGGTTAAATGTGAAAAATTGCTATATAATATGGCATGGCATGCTGGTTCTGAGTGGATAAAAATGAAAAAAATGTCAAAAGTGGGCCATTTTCAGCTCAAAATCCAAATTCAGTACCTAAGTACATATATTTTGAGCTTGGAATTCAAAATCAGTTCTTAAACCTACTATTTCATGTGTATTTTTGTTTCCCAATGCAATTAAGATCATTTCTAGTGTTTTCAATGGTTCTTGAGTGTGCGATTTCAGCGGACAAGGCGCAAGTTATCGCGACAAACTGAACCTGGTATTTTAACCAAATTTTCCTAAAATGGCCTTATACGGTACCTTAAAATAAAATAAAACAGTATATTTTGTCAAAATTTAACATATCTATCATCATTCCGCTGTATTTCACTTAAATGCACTTAAAATTCTGAGTAGAACATTCTGTGGGCTATTTAAAGCCATATGGCCCTTATTTTTAATAAAAACCTCTAAAAAAAAGAAAAAATGGCGAAAATTGATCAACCTGCGGAATTTTTTTTTATTTTATTGCCATTTCCCTACAAGCACCCCAGTTGCACTATTTACAGAAAAAAAGAAGCTAATGCGATGAAAATTTAGAAAATGTTGTCGCGGTTGTTTAGGTCAGCTACCACCATTGCGTTTTCCATAGACTTACATTATAACGTTTGACCAAATTTTCACATTTTCTAACATTGGCGGACCAAAAAGTCCTATATCATATTAAAGTACTGTCCTAGACTCAAATAAAAATGTCCCCAAAATGGGGTCAAAAGTACCACTTTTTACCACTTTTTGCCCCCTGAAGTTGGGTACCCCCACTTTCAGCATGAAAAAAAGTAAATTTCACCAATTTTACTTTCCATGCAGTTTCCTTGATAAAATGAATTAAGACAGTCACAGAAACATAATTCTAATTTTTTATTGACACAAACATAATAAACTTATATTTTATTGTGATCATTTGCCAGTTTCACATTTTCATCCAACCACAATTAAGCTTACTATAAAAATATATGCCCTGAACATCCCTATACTTTTTTCAGCCAATCAGAGAGCTCGTCTCAATGGTGGTAGCTGACCTAAAGGGGCATTTAATTTCGCTTTTTTATTATTCCACTGATGCAAATTCATAGAATAAATATTTCTGAACAAAATGATACCATTTTTATTTTTCTGCTACATAATTTGATGAAAATGTGGCCTTTTCCAGGCACAAAAAAGTATACATAATTTTACCAAATTCCCAATGACAAAACTGTACTTCAGTTCAAATTTACTTAGACACTTGACCTACAATATTTGATCTAATCATTCTTGTTTTTTTATATAATTATGGAAACAGGTATATAAACATGTAATGATAGCTTTGCATATCAACTGTTAAGATTCCTTTGCATAAAAAATGTGTATACATGATAATTTCATACCCCACCCACTAAAATTATATGAAAAAAGGCTAAATTGACCATTTGCTCTAATTTCATAATAAATGTGTTGATATTTTTATAAAGAAGTTGTCGAATGCATTTGATCGAATAAAATTAACAACGGAATGATAAATTAAACCATTTCGTAAAATTTCATTGTCGCTTCGGTTAAAGGATTACATTTGGATTACACACTTTCCGGTAGAAAGAGAGCCTTTCGGAACATCGGTTACCAAGATAGAAGAAATGTCATATTTATTTAGTGGTTTAATATTTCTTTAATCCAGTGGAATGGGTATACATCCTTTTCTATGTCTTATATTAAAAAATATGTAAAGATGACAGAAATTATATCAAAATCAGTCAAGCATGAAAATTCATAATTTTTAGTAGTAAATCACAATTATTACCATTTCTAGGGAATTTGGGGCACAAAACCCACAATTTTCTTGCACTACAACATTCTATTTACAAATTATCCATCAAATGTTACATTTAAGTAAAAAAAATGTCAGACAAGATAGGGCAAAATGGAAAATATTTCCAAAATTATATAACTCAAGTATTTCTTGAATGTAATATGTTTAGATTGTGAAGTGATTTAGCAACATTGAAGTGCAATAGATACAACCAGGCACCCATTATTGCAACTATTCAACTGGCTCTACTTATAACTGCACAATAAAAGAGGTTAAATGTGAAAAATTGCTATATAATATGGCATGGCATGCTGGTTCTGAGTGGATAAAAATGAAAAAAATGTCAAAAGTGGGCCATTTTCAGCTCAAAATCCAAATTCAGTACCTAAGTACATATATTTTGAGCTTGGAATTCAAAATCAGTTCTTAAACCTACTATTTCATGTGTATTTTTGTTTCCCAATGCAATTAAGATCATTTCTAGTGTTTTCAATGGTTCTTGAGTGTGCGATTTCAGCGGACAAGGCGCAAGTTATCGCGACAAACTGAACCTGGTATTTTAACCAAATTTTCCTAAAATGGCCTTATACGGTACCTTAAAATAAAATAAAACAGTATATTTTGTCAAAATTTAACATATCTATCATCATTCCGCTGTATTTCACTTAAATGCACTTAAAATTCTGAGTAGAACATTCTGTGGGCTATTTAAAGCCATATGGCCCTTATTTTTAATAAAAACCTCTAAAAAAAAAGAAAAAATGGCGAAAATTGATCAACCTGCGGAATTTTTTTTTATTTTATTGCCATTTCCCTACAAGCACCCCAGTTGCACTATTTACAGAAAAAAAGAAGCTAATGCGATGAAAATTTAGAAAATGTTGTCGCGGTTGTTTAGGTCAGCTACCACCATTGCGTTTTCCATAGACTTACATTATAACGTTTGACCAAATTTTCACATTTTCTAACATTGGCGGACCAAAAAGTCCTATATCATATTAAAGTACTGTCCTAGACTCAAATAAAAATGTCCCCAAAATGGGGTCAAAAGTACCACTTTTTACCACTTTTTGCCCCCTGAAGTTGGGTACCCCCACTTTCAGCATGAAAAAAAGTAAATTTCACCAATTTTACTTTCCATGCAGTTTCCTTGATAAAATGAATTAAGACAGTCACAGAAACATAATTCTAATTTTTTATTGACACAAACATAATAAACTTATATTTTATTGTGATCATTTGCCAGTTTCACATTTTCATCCAACCACAATTAAGCTTACTATAAAAATATATGCCCTGAACATCCCTATACTTTTTTCAGCCAATCAGAGAGCTCGTCTCAATGGTGGTAGCTGACCTAAAGGGGCATTTAATTTCGCTTTTTTATTATTCCACTGATGCAAATTCATAGAATAAATATTTCTGAACAAAATGATACCATTTTTATTTTTCTGCTACATAATTTGATGAAAATGTGGCCTTTTCCAGGCACAAAAAAGTATACATAATTTTACCAAATTCCCAATGACAAAACTGTACTTCAGTTCAAATTTACTTAGACACTTGACCTACAATATTTGATCTAATCATTCTTGTTTTTTTATATAATTATGGAAACAGGTATATAAACATGTAATGATAGCTTTGCATATCAACTGTTAAGATTCCTTTGCATAAAAAATGTGTATACATGATAATTTCATACCCCACCCACTAAAATTATATGAAAAAAGGCTAAATTGACCATTTGCTCTAATTTCATAATAAATGTGTTGATATTTTTATAAAGAAGTTGTCGAATGCATTTGATCGAATAAAATTAACAACGGAATGATAAATTAAACCATTTCGTAAAATTTCATTGTCGCTTCGGTTAAAGGATTACATTTGGATTACACACTTTCCGGTAGAAAGAGAGCCTTTCGGAACATCGGTTACCAAGATAGAAGAAATGTCATATTTATTTAGTGGTTTAATATTTCTTTAATCCAGTGGAATGGGTATACATCCTTTTCTATGTCTTATATTAAAAAATATGTAAAGATGACAGAAATTATATCAAAATCAGTCAAGCATGAAAATTCATAATTTTTAGTAGTAAATCACAATTATTACCATTTCTAGGGAATTTGGGGCACAAAACCCACAATTTTCTTGCACTACAACATTCTATTTACAAATTATCCATCAAATGTTACATTTAAGTAAAAAAAATGTCAGACAAGATAGGGCAAAATGGAAAATATTTCCAAAATTATATAACTCAAGTATTTCTTGAATGTAATATGTTTAGATTGTGAAGTGATTTAGCAACATTGAAGTGCAATAGATACAACCAGGCACCCATTATTGCAACTATTCAACTGGCTCTACTTATAACTGCACAATAAAAGAGGTTAAATGTGAAAAATTGCTATATAATATGGCATGGCATGCTGGTTCTGAGTGGATAAAAATGAAAAAAATGTCAAAAGTGGGCCATTTTCAGCTCAAAATCCAAATTCAGTACCTAAGTACATATATTTTGAGCTTGGAATTCAAAATCAGTTCTTAAACCTACTATTTCATGTGTATTTTTGTTTCCCAATGCAATTAAGATCATTTCTAGTGTTTTCAATGGTTCTTGAGTGTGCGATTTCAGCGGACAAGGCGCAAGTTATCGCGACAAACTGAACCTGGTATTTTAACCAAATTTTCCTAAAATGGCCTTATACGGTACCTTAAAATAAAATAAAACAGTATATTTTGTCAAAATTTAACATATCTATCATCATTCCGCTGTATTTCACTTAAATGCACTTAAAATTCTGAGTAGAACATTCTGTGGGCTATTTAAAGCCATATGGCCCTTATTTTTAATAAAAACCTCTAAAAAAAAAGAAAAAATGGCGAAAATTGATCAACCTGCGGAATTTTTTTTTATTTTATTGCCATTTCCCTACAAGCACCCCAGTTGCACTATTTACAGAAAAAAAGAAGCTAATGCGATGAAAATTTAGAAAATGTTGTCGCGGTTGTTTAGGTCAGCTACCACCATTGCGTTTTCCATAGACTTACATTATAACGTTTGACCAAATTTTCACATTTTCTAACATTGGCGGACCAAAAAGTCCTATATCATATTAAAGTACTGTCCTAGACTCAAATAAAAATGTCCCCAAAATGGGGTCAAAAGTACCACTTTTTACCACTTTTTGCCCCCTGAAGTTGGGTACCCCCACTTTCAGCATGAAAAAAAGTAAATTTCACCAATTTTACTTTCCATGCAGTTTCCTTGATAAAATGAATTAAGACAGTCACAGAAACATAATTCTAATTTTTTATTGACACAAACATAATAAACTTATATTTTATTGTGATCATTTGCCAGTTTCACATTTTCATCCAACCACAATTAAGCTTACTATAAAAATATATGCCCTGAACATCCCTATACTTTTTTCAGCCAATCAGAGAGCTCGTCTCAATGGTGGTAGCTGACCTAAAGGGGCATTTAATTTCGCTTTTTTATTATTCCACTGATGCAAATTCATAGAATAAATATTTCTGAACAAAATGATACCATTTTTATTTTTCTGCTACATAATTTGATGAAAATGTGGCCTTTTCCAGGCACAAAAAAGTATACATAATTTTACCAAATTCCCAATGACAAAACTGTACTTCAGTTCAAATTTACTTAGACACTTGACCTACAATATTTGATCTAATCATTCTTGTTTTTTTATATAATTATGGAAACAGGTATATAAACATGTAATGATAGCTTTGCATATCAACTGTTAAGATTCCTTTGCATAAAAAATGTGTATACATGATAATTTCATACCCCACCCACTAAAATTATATGAAAAAAGGCTAAATTGACCATTTGCTCTAATTTCATAATAAATGTGTTGATATTTTTATAAAGAAGTTGTCGAATGCATTTGATCGAATAAAATTAACAACGGAATGATAAATTAAACCATTTCGTAAAATTTCATTGTCGCTTCGGTTAAAGGATTACATTTGGATTACACACTTTCCGGTAGAAAGAGAGCCTTTCGGAACATCGGTTACCAAGATAGAAGAAATGTCATATTTATTTAGTGGTTTAATATTTCTTTAATCCAGTGGAATGGGTATACATCCTTTTCTATGTCTTATATTAAAAAATATGTAAAGATGACAGAAATTATATCAAAATCAGTCAAGCATGAAAATTCATAATTTTTAGTAGTAAATCACAATTATTACCATTTCTAGGGAATTTGGGGCACAAAACCCACAATTTTCTTGCACTACAACATTCTATTTACAAATTATCCATCAAATGTTACATTTAAGTAAAAAAAATGTCAGACAAGATAGGGCAAAATGGAAAATATTTCCAAAATTATATAACTCAAGTATTTCTTGAATGTAATATGTTTAGATTGTGAAGTGATTTAGCAACATTGAAGTGCAATAGATACAACCAGGCACCCATTATTGCAACTATTCAACTGGCTCTACTTATAACTGCACAATAAAAGAGGTTAAATGTGAAAAATTGCTATATAATATGGCATGGCATGCTGGTTCTGAGTGGATAAAAATGAAAAAAATGTCAAAAGTGGGCCATTTTCAGCTCAAAATCCAAATTCAGTACCTAAGTACATATATTTTGAGCTTGGAATTCAAAATCAGTTCTTAAACCTACTATTTCATGTGTATTTTTGTTTCCCAATGCAATTAAGATCATTTCTAGTGTTTTCAATGGTTCTTGAGTGTGCGATTTCAGCGGACAAGGCGCAAGTTATCGCGACAAACTGAACCTGGTATTTTAACCAAATTTTCCTAAAATGGCCTTATACGGTACCTTAAAATAAAATAAAACAGTATATTTTGTCAAAATTTAACATATCTATCATCATTCCGCTGTATTTCACTTAAATGCACTTAAAATTCTGAGTAGAACATTCTGTGGGCTATTTAAAGCCATATGGCCCTTATTTTTAATAAAAACCTCTAAAAAAAAAGAAAAAATGGCGAAAATTGATCAACCTGCGGAATTTTTTTTTATTTTATTGCCATTTCCCTACAAGCACCCCAGTTGCACTATTTACAGAAAAAAAGAAGCTAATGCGATGAAAATTTAGAAAATGTTGTCGCGGTTGTTTAGGTCAGCTACCACCATTGCGTTTTCCATAGACTTACATTATAACGTTTGACCAAATTTTCACATTTTCTAACATTGGCGGACCAAAAAGTCCTATATCATATTAAAGTACTGTCCTAGACTCAAATAAAAATGTCCCCAAAATGGGGTCAAAAGTACCACTTTTTACCACTTTTTGCCCCCTGAAGTTGGGTACCCCCACTTTCAGCATGAAAAAAAGTAAATTTCACCAATTTTACTTTCCATGCAGTTTCCTTGATAAAATGAATTAAGACAGTCACAGAAACATAATTCTAATTTTTTATTGACACAAACATAATAAACTTATATTTTATTGTGATCATTTGCCAGTTTCACATTTTCATCCAACCACAATTAAGCTTACTATAAAAATATATGCCCTGAACATCCCTATACTTTTTTCAGCCAATCAGAGAGCTCGTCTCAATGGTGGTAGCTGACCTAAAGGGGCATTTAATTTCGCTTTTTTATTATTCCACTGATGCAAATTCATAGAATAAATATTTCTGAACAAAATGATACCATTTTTATTTTTCTGCTACATAATTTGATGAAAATGTGGCCTTTTCCAGGCACAAAAAAGTATACATAATTTTACCAAATTCCCAATGACAAAACTGTACTTCAGTTCAAATTTACTTAGACACTTGACCTACAATATTTGATCTAATCATTCTTGTTTTTTTATATAATTATGGAAACAGGTATATAAACATGTAATGATAGCTTTGCATATCAACTGTTAAGATTCCTTTGCATAAAAAATGTGTATACATGATAATTTCATACCCCACCCACTAAAATTATATGAAAAAAGGCTAAATTGACCATTTGCTCTAATTTCATAATAAATGTGTTGATATTTTTATAAAGAAGTTGTCGAATGCATTTGATCGAATAAAATTAACAACGGAATGATAAATTAAACCATTTCGTAAAATTTCATTGTCGCTTCGGTTAAAGGATTACATTTGGATTACACACTTTCCGGTAGAAAGAGAGCCTTTCGGAACATC